>PVIU01012628.1:0-59149 GCA_004026605.1 Ondatra zibethicus | reverse complement strand
TCCCCCTCCTCCCCTCTCTGCAGTGTCCACTGTGTGATCCCCCTCCTCCCCTCTCTGCAGTCCCCACTGTGTGATCCCCCTCCTCCCCTCTCTGCAGTGTCCACTGTGTGATCAGCTGCTCCCCTCTCTGCTGCTTTCATTGCCTGCAGTTAACCGTGGTCTAAAATAGTAAACTGAAGTTTTCAGAAAAGTAAACAAAAGCTTTAAATAAATTTCATTACAATATGTTTTTATAATTATTTTTTTATAATTAGTTGTTCTTATTTTCTTACTGTACGCTAATGTAAAAGTTAAAGTTCATCACAACTATAAGATCTATAAAATTATTTTCCTTATTTGAATATATAATTTTCCTACAAGAAAAAACAGCATGCACAGTCTCAGAATTATCT
This sequence comes from Ondatra zibethicus, assembly GCA_004026605.1. Lineage (NCBI taxonomy): Eukaryota > Metazoa > Chordata > Mammalia > Rodentia > Cricetidae > Ondatra > Ondatra zibethicus. The sequence continues at coordinate 58,757 of PVIU01012628.1, read as the reverse complement.
GTGGTTTCAGTGATCCACTGGATAGCCTAGTGGGTTCTCCTGCAGCTGGGGTGGGGATACTCTGATATAATCTAGTCTGATGTTGGGCCATGTGTTCATGTTAATTTATTTAACCACCTAGATGAAAGAAATGCTTGCTTCTGATGATGAGGAAGAGATTTCTGCTAAAGTAGAAAAGGCTTATGTCCCAAAGTTAACAGGTAAGAACTTTGTGGGAAAAATGTAAAAAGGCTTGCAAAAGAAAGAAACATGGCAAAATAGACAATATTTGTGTGTATTCTTAGGGACGGTTAAAGGTAAATTTGATGAAATGGAAAGACACAGACAGGAAGAGCAAAGGAAGAGAACGGAAGAGGAACGAAAGCGCAGACTTGAACAGGATCTGCTGGAAAAGAGGAAAATACAGCGTGAATTAGCAAAAAGAGCTGAGCAGGTAGATGCTGAATGCTACATTGCTGTTTGTCTCTGGACCTAACAGAACAAATGAGAACTAATCGGGATGCTGCCTAATTAAAATATTTAATGCAAGCTTATTAATAGTGGGTAGCCTAAAAACATTATCTTAAGGGAAACGATTCAGTATGGCATGCCCAGTAGTATGTGCAGAAGGTGCCTGTTTAGGATGACGATGCGCCTTTTGTTAGAAATGATCTTACCAACTGTTTCTACATTCCTTAAACTGACTATCGTCTTAACTTTACTTGGTATCTTTGAGAAATTTACAATGCTATAAGACATTTTCACACATAAACTATTCATAATCACAAAGCACAATTATGGCCTTTTAATAGCAATATTTATAATTGTTATCCTTTATTTTAAGTCTTATTTTATTTGTTTTAGGGGGAAAGTTGCAGGAACAGAGAGCAGATTTGTGGGGGAGGGAGATGAATGGGATTGAGATCCACAATGTGAAATCCACAAAGAATCAATAAAAGGGTAAACTATAAAAAAATAAAATAAATAAATAAAACAGATTTTTATAAAAGATTATGTTTATTCAATATGTAAGAGTGTTTTACTTGCATTTGTGTCTGTACACCTTGTGCATGCAGTGCCTGCAGAGGTCAGAAGAAGACATCGGATCCCCGGACCTGAAGTTATGGACAGTTCTGAGCCATTATCATGTATGTGCTAGGAACCAAACCCAGGTTGTCCACAAGAGCAGAGGAGCCCTTAACCACTGAGCTGCCTTTCTAGCCCCTTAAAGCAATATTCTAAGGGCCTTAAATCCATATGCTGTGCTCCTTTCAGCTTCTGTCACTTGTCTAGAGAGAAAAGTGATAATGAAAATAAAGCATTATTATATACTTGCATTCCTAAGAATCCATTAACTTCAGTTCTGCAAATAAGCTCTTCTTTAACACAAACAACTCATTTGGTGGCAAATGATGATATATGCCAGATTAAATGTTAAGAGCAATGAGAATTTTCCTATACTTTATGGTACCCATATCTGAAAGATGAGCTTCTATTTCTTAGTGAAACTTTATAAAGAAATAGAATTATAAAATGAGAACTGTTGAATTATCACCATACATAATTACTACAAATATATAAGTATGTAGATATATGCTTTAGGAATATAATTATATTAAAACTATAAAGTAAATGAGTAAGACTAAAGTCTATAAAGAGTGGCTTCTTGGGGCTGGAGAGATGGCTCAGTGGTTAAGAACATTGCCTGCTCTTCCAAAGGTCCTGAGTTCAATTCCCGGCAACCACATGGTGGCTCACAACCATCTGTAATGAGGTCTGGTGCCCCTTCTGGCCTGCAGGCATATACACAGACAGAATATAATAAATAAAAAAATAAAAAAAGAGTGGCTTCTTGCATAATATACTGTGTATGTATGTAGAATTAGTTTTCTTTCTTTCTTCTATACTTTCAAAGCACTGTTATTTTCTAGGGTTACTGACCCATTTTAAACCCAAGAATGGAATAGTAGGCAGTTGTTTCTCAAAAAACAAAAAAACCTGTGAGTGAGCTTGACTATAATAAAGACTGGATGCTCAAAAGGTAAATTGAAATAAATATGATCATGAAAAAAGTAGTGTCTTTACACCAAACACGTGCTGTGTGGAGGGCACCACAGAGCCCTGGGTAATGATGCCTTAGCCCTATTAAATTAAGGGTACAACAGCAATGTAATTACAGTAATGTCTTCTTATAAATGTGTGAAGTTTAATTTTAAAGCACAAGTACATTTCCACTCAAACTTAACTATGACTTAATGCAGTGCAGTATAATATTATTTGTTTACAGTTTACTTGTACAAACCAGTATGCAAGAGGAGTTCCTGAGCCGGAAATGGCTAAAGTGATCACCAAGATCTTACCACTTCTAAGATTGCAACATCTTACAAAGAATTAAAAAGGAATATCCTTGTGCATTAGACACTAGAATAAAAAAAAATGTGTGGGAAAATCCTGAGTGTGAATTATCTAGTTAACTCTGAAGGTAGCCTGATGGGCAAAATTAAAGTCCACCATGTAGGGCAGATATTGGTGGGAAATAGGATCTTGAGAAGAGGCAAGGAAGGAAATCTGGGGATGAAACAAATTTGCTTCCTATGAAGAAAAAACAAAGAAGAAAAAGAAACAAAAAAAGTTGAGAAACAGTTTTTTCTTAACTTTGAAAGTCAACACTTAACTGAATTCTGAACATTTGTGCCTCTTAACTATACTAGTAGCATAGCCCTGAACAAAATTCATCATTTTTCATTTTGTTGAAGAACTACATGGTTCTCTCTTTCATCGCTCTGTAATGGTTTAAAGTGAGCAAAGATAAAGAAGACACAACAGAACTCTAAGCAAACAAGATGTAGAAGCCCTGTTAGTGTCTGTCCACGTTAGCAGAGATCAGACAGACCCAGGAGAGCTCTAGGAACAGAATTGGGGCTCATGAATTGTTTCTCTTTCCTGTATTCTTGGTGTCTGACTTCTCGTGTTTTGTGGATCTTTTTATTGAGGAATTAATTTGATTGCTCATTAGAAAACAACTCATTTTATAATTATTTTATTAGAGAACCATTAACATTTTACTGTGTATGATGCATCATTGAAAAAAAACCTATTCCATTTATATAGCAAATCAGTTTAATGAGTAATTCTGTAATAAAACAAATTATTCTAAAAAATTAAATTTTGTAGTATAAGATTATTCTGATAAAACTATTCATTATTAAAATGTAAGGTACTTTAAGTTTTATTTTTTGAGATATGGTTTCCCTAGGTAGCCCTGGCTGGACCGGAACTTGATACGTAGATGAGGCTGGCTTCAAACTCACAGAGATCATCCTGGTGAAATTTTCACTCTATGACAGTTCTTTTTTTGTTTTTTGTTTGTTTTTCAAGATAGTTTATCTGTGTGGTCCTGACTGTCCTGGAACTCACTCTGTAGCCTCCTGCCTGGGCTTTATGACACTTCAGACTTTTCTGTTGTATATGTTTCCTTTTCCTAAAGTTCAAACACTGCATTGTTAAAATCATCTATTTTCTTTCTCTCAGAAGTTTGCTAAGATCCAGCTCATCAAGCTAACCTCATGATATTTCTTCAGAGAAATGTGCTCCAACTTTAGACGATGGCCTTTTCCCAGTTCAGTGTGGCTGAAATATGAGAAAATATTATAAGTACCAGAATTAGCCTCCCTTCTAATCTCGCTGATATTTCTACCATACTTTATTATTGTGTCACTTACATTTTTGCCAGATATACCTTGATAGGGAATAGGGTCACAATCATCTGATTGCTTGTGATAGATTTTCCTGCTGCTACCGCAGGGGCAAAGGATGGGGGCGTTTCTGTGTGTCTCAGTTTAGACAGCTGCTAAATTAAAATTTGTTCCTCATAAGCTCACAGTCAAACGTTGAAATTTTACCGGGAGATGCAGCTAAATTACTTTTCAGTTTTATGTTTGAAATCTCCAAGCAGAAAATTCAATGTAACGTAACGATATGAAATTCTCATTCAATAGATTGAGGACATAGACAATACGGGAACCGAATCCGCATCAGAGGTAACAGACGTTTCCTTTAATGAAACATTCACTGAAATTATCTGATTCACAAATTATCTTGTAATCCAAGAAGGCCATGCAGAGGCTTTTATTTCACTATTGATTATAAATCTCACAATGATAGAAGTCAAGAATGTTCTGTGAAGGCAAGAGCATGCCTGGGCCCTTTCAAACACTGTCATGTGTTTACAGAAGAGTATGCTTCTGCCTGCACAGTGGGTCGTGAAGACAGGGCCCGGGAGGCTGTTAGGGACACTCTGCCGAGACCACATGTTTCCTGAACTAACCTCGCTGCCTGTTGGAAGCTGGCGTTGTAAAAGGGCAGTTTCCTCTTCATCATCTGTCGCCTTTCCTCAGAGTTCCTGAGAGCTAGAGTTCTGGCTCTCACACACCATTGTAGAGGGTGGTGTGCATCACTGTGGAGGAATGGCCCAATAACCTTCAAAATATAACCCAGTCAACTAGCAAGGTTAAAATCCAACCAACCAATTTGATGGTGTGCCTAAAATTATGTTTACAAAATTGGAAAATTTTATTTTAGGAGTATGTGTTACAATTTATAATTTTTATTTTTGAAAAAAGTAGATGTAATGATAAATTTGTAGTAAAATCAATTGTAAGAGAATGCATTTTAGCTAGGTGTAGTGGTGCATGGCTGATTACAGCACTCAGGAAGCTGAGGCAGGCAGATCTCTGAGTTAGAGTCCAGCCTGGCCTGTGTAGCAAGTTCCAGGACAGCCAGGGCTACATAGACCTGTCACAAAACAAACAAACAGAATTTGTTTTAAACTTTAATAGGATAAATGCTTTACAGCTTTATCTATACTATGTTAGTATATCACTTGGGTGAATAGTCAATAGCTTTTCTCATTAAATACTACTTTATTAAATACTGAAAAACTTGGAAGGAGGAGCAGATTATGGAGAAAACTTTGTTGGATGTTTAAGCCAAACTATCCATCATCAAATTGGTTTGAAGTATGCTCACATGCACATTACCTTTTGTATAATTAATGTACAGATTGTCTAAAATCAGGCAATGGTACTATAGTCTTGTTACTTAATTGGATAGGGTATCTTAATTTTATCTTCCAAAATGCAGAATGCTTCTTGAGACTGCCATCGGTGGATCTCAGTAAGCTTCGTTAGTCATGCACAGTGAGTTCAGAAAAAGATGTATTTAGGGGTAACTAGCTTTAAAAAATAAAAGTTTTTTTTTTGTCCTTCATAGCCTTGACAGCAATGTAATTCACCACTTATGGAGGTGAAGTACCCTACCACCTACATTCTTACTAAGAGTACGGATGCTAATTGTCTTTCTTACAAATAGGAAGGAGATGACTCACTGCTTATAACAGTGGTGCCTGCCAAATCGAACAAAACATCTGGAAAAATACAGAATCCTGAGGACCTGGACAAAGAGCAAGGGAATGAGAGGCTTAATCATGAAGATGATAAAAGAATAAGATATGAAGAAGAGTGCCGATCCCTCAAGGAAGCAAAGTGTCTGTCATTAGTCATGGTCAGTTTTTTACGAGAACAAATCCAAAGTTTAGTTCACAGCAATTGTCCTTTGGGTAACAAGTTTGTTTTCCTAGGATGATGGAACTGAGGCCAAAAAAGGATCCCATTTTCCTGGAAAACTGAAATTAACTTTTGAGGAACTAGAGCGGCAAAGACAAGAAAATCGCAAGAAGCAAGCGGAGGAGGAAGCGAGACGGCGCTTAGAAGAAGAGAGGCGCGCCTTTGAGGAAGCAAGGAGGCACATGGCAAGTGTATCTATCTGTGCTGGCTTTGCCTTTCGCACGAGGCTGACTGCAGATCCAAGCAGGCTCTCTGGTGGGGGAGCCTCCTTTCATTGTTTTCCCCAGTACTATGGACTGGACCCAGGGCCTAGTGCATGCTAAACAAATGCTTTACCACCTGCCTCTATTCAAATCCCAAAAGGCTTGGCTTTGAAACATATACATATTCATATACACTATATATACATATAATTCATCTGTATTTTCTTTGAGCTTTCACTTTGGGGTATTTTATCCAATAGGCTTTAAATTTTTATTTTAATACTATATACTCTATTAATATATAGATATTACTCAATGCATCTGGTTTCCCTTTGTGTGTGAGTTAAGCAGTATATTTATTATGTATAAATATAATGGTATGGTTGTAGGATATATTTAAGTCAAATAATGAATTTCATTTGAGGAGTACAGGTCTGTAATTCTAGCTGCTTGGGAGGATGAGGAAGAGCACACATCCAAGAGTAGCCTGGACTACTGAGTCAGTTGGAGTTAAAGGTCAACCTAGACAACTTAGAGAGATGTACTCGGTTATAGTGTACTTGTCTAGCATGCACAAGGCCAGAGACTTAACCCCCACTAATTCTTTACTATAAGAAGAGAAGGGAGCGTGGATTCCAGTCTCGTTTTGAGAATTTAAAAATGAATAGCTATAATTTCAAAGTTACCATGAATTTCTTAATCAGCTTTCATTATTAAATTATGAGGATTATAGCTCACCATTTTAGATTTTCTAGACATTGATTTAAAGTATTATTACTTTTGGCCAGGTGTGGTAGTACACACCTTTAATTGCAGCTTTTGAGAGGCAGGGGCAGACAGGTCTCTGTGAGTTCCAGGCCAGCCTGGTCTGTAAAGTAAGGCTCTGCCTCAAAATCAAATAAATAAAATGTTAGTCACTTTTAGATAATACCTGTGCATTTTAATATAACTGGTAATCAGTTAATATTTAAATTAATATTTCAATGAGCAAGTAGTTGTGATACGAATTTTATATAAAATAATACTGGATGGGAGTCTTTTATCTGATTAGTATAAGGAAAATCACTGTAGTTCAAAGGGTGAAAATTCTTTTTTTTTTAATTTTTTTGAGTCAGGGTTGGTTTTACTGTAGTTCTGGTTGTCCTTGAGCTCACTGTGTAGACTAGACTGGCCTTTAACTCATAGAGTTCTGTGAGAACTGGGATTAAAGTGTCACTCTCTCCAGATTCTCTGTGTGTGGACCTGAGCCCTAAGTACAAACTGTTTAGTTTATGAGAATTGGGTCAGCTGAGCCCTTTAAAATTTGTTACGCAGTCACCTTTATTCAAAAGCTTGAGAAATTTTATTTAATCTTGAGTACATTTTTATTTGTAACTTCTCCATATTTGATTATTTTATCATATAGGACATTAAAAAGGAAGAGGATTTGTCCAGGCATGGTAGCATTTAATCCCAGCACTTGGAAGAGGCAGGTGGATCTCTCTGTGTTCAAGGCCAGACAGGTTTGCATAGTGAGTTCCAGGGCAGCCAGGGCTATTTAGAGAGACCCTGACTCAAAAATCAAAAATACAAATAAAAACTAAATAAAAAGTAAGAGGTTTTGGAGTAAGTATTCTGGGAGCACAGAAATAGTCGGTCAAGCTGCTAAGCACACGCCCTTCCCTGGCAATGCATTCCTGTCCCAGTGAATCTCAACTTTTAGTAATGCATAATTTCTTTACTAGGTAAATGAGGAGGATGAGGATGGAAACCAAGATACGGCAAAAGTTTTTACAGAGTACCGCCCTGGAAAACTCAAGCTCAGTTTTGAAGAAATAGAAAGGCAAAGGAGAGAAGGTGAGAAAAGAAAAGCAGAGGAGGAGGCCCGGAGGAGAATAGAGGAAGAGAGGAAGGCATTTGCTGAAGCAAGGAGAAGCATGGTAAGACGAATTTACCTCAACAGTATGTGTGTGCATCATGTGTGCACTTGTGCAAGCTGTGGAAAGCCAGACAACCACCTTGGATGCCATCCTCAGGAATATTGTCCTCTTTTAAGACTGGAGTGGCTAGCAGTCTGAGGATTCCTGTCTCCGCCTTCTCAGTGCTGGGGTTACAGGTGTACACCTAGCTTACTTGTGTTCCGGGGACTGAACTTCAGGTCCTCAAACTTGCAAGATGAGGACTTTACTGACTGAGCTATCAAGCCTAGCCTAGGGATTCACTTTTTTGAGGGTGTAAATGAAATGATTAGATTCTGAGGAACATCCTGTCATCTCTGAAATCTGTAGCAAACAAATGAATGGCAAATAGGTTTTAAACACCAGTCCCTTGTCAGCATTTTCTTTGGCCGTGTCGAAAGGGTTCTGACTACCAATGCCAGGCCTGGCATAAAGGGTTGGGCACTATCACCAATCTCTCAAAGATCCATTTTCTAGATCAGATCTGAGTCAAGAAAAGAAAAGTCAGGGAATTTTCCCATATAGTCCCTCCTTCCATTCCTCCTCTCTGCTGCCCCTCTCCTTTATTTTTGCCATTTTAATCCCACTATTTAGATGACCAAAGTCATTAGTCACAATTATCTAACTCTTCAAAATACCCATCATTTTTTCCTAAACAATACCTTATTTGTCACAAAGGTAAGCTTTCCATGCCATGTTAATGTTTGTAACATGGCTATCTGATCGACCAGTTTTCCTTCTTTCTTTTTTTTTTAAAGATTTATTTATTATGTATACAACATTCTGTCTCCATGTATGCCCACATGCCAGAAGAGGCACCAGATCTCATTACAGGTGGTTGTGAGCCACCATGTGGTTGCTGGGAATTGAACTCAGGACCTCTGGAAGAGCAGGCAATGCTCTTAACCACTGAGCCATCTCTCCAGCCCTTGACCAGTTTTCTTGTACACTCAAATCAGAAACTCAGGAGCCTGAAATACATGCCTTCAACCTTTCACTCATGCCCAAGTAGCTATAAACTCCCATTTATTCAACGCCCCGATTTACTCTCCCATCTTCACCACTGTAGTCCATATCACTGTTGCTATTCCTTGCCCGGGACCAAGTTTTAATTTGCTTGCTTCCTTGCCTGTGAGTCCAGGAGAGGATTGTGTCACTCCATGTCCATGTCTGCAGGCAGGCCATAGTTCAGATCAGAGATACAAGTGTTCGCTTCCCGGAGACAGGGAAACAGAATTACATTACTTGTCATGGTAAAGTATAACTGACAACAACTTACAAGCAAAGTTTCTAGTTCAGTTTGGGGATTGCTTGTCCTCAGGATGTGATAGTATGATGAAACTGTTTTGGGGGACCAGGAAGATAGCTCAGCGGAGTAAAGATACTACCAAGCCTGATGATCTAAGTTCAATCCTAGACACTTGCATGATAGGAAGAGAGACCGACTTCTGAAAAAATGTATTCTGAGACCTAAATGCCCCCCCCACTCCAATAAATAGACAGAGGAACATTTTAAAAAGCTTCAAACCTTACTGTTGTGAGCTGGCTATGATGTTAGACAGAGCCTACCTATTTCCAAGCTTTGTTTAATCCTGTGACAACCATAAGAAAGTCTTCATGGGTAGGCTCAGAGAGGTAAGTGGCTTGCCCAAGGTCACAATCAAATTAGTTACTCATAGAAATTTACAAAATAATGAAAAACAAAGCAGTCTGTTAATTATTCACATTTCTAAAGAATTTATTGTAGTGTATAAAACACTAGGTTACACCATAACACTTTCCTACAGGTTTCATATAATTTATAATCTTACTTGAAATATTCTGAAGCCTGACTTCTGACTTTGTTACCTGGCATTTCTGTTGATTTTGGACTACTTTTCAGTCAATTCCTCAGGTTCCTTACATGTAAACCAAGGATAATTATCCTCAGCTACTTTATAAGGTTACAGGGTTAGCTAAATATATGCATCTGTAAGTGGACCTGGCAGTTCTAAGAGTATAACTATTATTTCTTTAAAACATCTTGGCAGCAAAACTTCTTCACAACAAAATTATGAATTATGAATTTTGTTTTTCTGATAAAAGCTCATGATGATCCAGATGTAACCAACTCATTAAGACAAGACTACAACTTAACTGAAATGTTTTATTCGGTGACCAGATGTAGTAATGAGGGGCGCGGGTTGCGTTCCCAGCGCCTGGTTCCCTTGTTCTGTCCCGCCCGGCTCCCAGTGCATACTCGAAATAATTACACGGAAACTGTATTCATTTAAATACTGCCTGGCCCATTAGCTCTAGCCTCTTATTGGCTAACTCTCACATATTTGTTTAACCCATGTCTAATCATCTATGTGTCACCACGAGTCGTGGCTTACCGGCATGAGTCTAACCAGTGTCCATCTTGTGCTGGAGAAGCATGGCGTCTGCTACACTGCCTTCTCTCTCACAGCATTCTGTTCTGTCTACTCCGCCCACCTAAGGGCTGCCCTATCAAAAGGCCAAGGCAGTTTTCTTTATTCATTAATGGTAATCACAACACACAGAGGGGACTCCCAAATCATCCCTGAGGACACTCCTACACCAACCAGATTTGGAGATTCACTTCAATCCAATTAAAATGTTCTCAGTGTCATTAAAAATATTATTGCATATTTTCGTTCATCTGAATGGAGACTAGATATAGATGGTCACACCCCTCCGCACCAGATGCCCCAACCTTACATTTTTAATAATACCCCCTTGTTCATTGATTTGAGTTGTGAAACAGTTTATGATTTCTGAATTTTTAGATCAACATAAAGCACTTTTATTCAAGAAATCTCAGTTTCTACAATACTATCTTTTTAGTATGCACAATTCTGGAAAAAATGATAAAAATATTTATTTTAAATAGGTATTAGATGATGATTCCCCAGATATATATAAAACAGTTTCCCAAGAATCTCTGATGCCTGGAAAACTGGAAATTAATTTTGAAGAATTATTAAAACAAAAAATGGAAGAAGAAAGACGACGAACAGAGGAGGAACGGAGGCATAAACTGGAAATGGAGAAACAGGGATTTGAGCAACTGAGACAAGAAATGGGAGAGGTAGGGTGGAAGGATATTCACTTAGAGATCTGAGTGTATTCCTTATATTGCTCTATTGTGACCTTTATGTGTTATTAACCACATAAGGATAGCTGACATACTTTTATGACATATATACTTAATATAGGTGTGTGTGTGTGTGTGTGTGTGTGTGTCCAACCTGGTAGAGTGTAACTAGGAATGTGGCCTGACACAAAACTGAAAACTCACTTAAAATATTGAGATCTTTTTAATTATTTGTTGTAACTAAATTGTCTTTTTCCTGTGTGAACCTTGTAGGTAACAGTATGGTGATGCAATGTCAAAAAGACAGTAAATCTGTTCTTCCAAAGGACTGAGATTCAATTCCCAGAACCCACATGGTGGCTCACAATCATCCATTAACTCCAGTTCAGGGGAGTTTGATGCCCTATTCTGACCTACACGGAGCATGCATGTAGCACACACACACATCATACAGGCAAAGCATACATGTAAAAAAATAAGATCTAAAAAATTGTAATCAATATTATATTTAATTGTGGGTCCAAAGCACAATAGTATTGATACTAGCAATTTAACATGCCAAAGAGAAGTTTGTTTTTGTCTTGATTTGCTTTGAGACAGTTTCTTTGTGTAGCCTTGACTGCTCTATAGACCATGGTGGGCTCTACTTAGAGATTCACCTGCCTCTGCCTCCCAAGCGCTGAGGGCCCATCTAGTTTTCAAAGAGAAGTTGGAGTTGTACAGGGCTTCCTTCATGTGAAAGGTTGGAAGTTGTTTTTTATTTTGAGACAGGGTTTCTCTGTAGCTTTGGAGCCTATCCTGGAACTGGAAGTTCTTAATAAGTAAATGCTTTTACTTAAAACTTATTTGATATGTTTTGGTGTTCTTGCCTGCATGTATGTTACAAGCAGGGCCAGCGGGCCTGAAGAGGGTGTCAGATCCCCTGGAGCTGGAGTTAAAGATTGTAAACCTCCATGCGGGTGCTAGGTACTGAACCCAGATCCTCTGGAAGATTAGCCAGTGCTCTTAATCTCTAAATCATCTCTCCAAACCCATAAATAAAACAGTACATATAGGATTCCATTTGACCTGTGGCTTCCAGGAATCTGCTTGGTTGTCTTGGAAAATACTCCCCCCGCCCCACATACACATGCAGATGGGAAGGAGGTCCACTGTAATTTGCTGATAATCTTACTCTTTTGAAGGAGGAAGAAGAAAATGAAACTTTTGGATTGAGTAGAGAATATGAAGAATTAATCAAATTAAAAAGAAGTGGTTCTATTCAAGCTAAAAATCTAAAAAGCAAGTTTGAAAAAATTGGACAGTTGTCTGAAAAAGAAATACAGAAAAAGATAGAAGAAGAGCGAGCAAAGAGGAGAGCAATTGACCTTGAAATTAAAGAGCGAGAAGCAGAAAACTTCCATGAGGTACATTATTGTATTTGTTATAACCTTAAAAGATAGTATTTACAGTTACTTATCGGCATATCTCTAACAATCTGAAAACTGAATAGCAAAAGACCATTTAGCTCATCATATAGCACTGAGTTCAAAAGGATGAGGAGGGAGGAATGGATAGAGTGCAAAAATGGAGAAAAAAATGGAATGGTATCAAATTTATAAGTAAGCAAAGCAGGATAAATGACAGTTGGTCTGGGGACACATAAATGAGCCCTTGGTATGACTGAAAACAATCTATTGTGCTGGATGTTAGCTGTTGCTGTGAAGCTACATTGGACATAGTGTACTTAAGAGGTTTGTAGGGCTGAGGCATTTCAGCGTGATGTAACAGTGGCAGCTCTGCCCTGGCCCCCTGATGCTACCTGGCCACTTTGGGGTAGAAAATTCTCCCACAGTGCTTTGTGATCCAAGCCAGAAATGGCTCAACCTTAACATTTTAGAGTGCTGATGCTTTGCTCCCTAACCCATGTACCGTTCCAGACTCCGTGCTTTAACTAAGCAGGCTGCATCCTTAGTACCTGCTTGTTCCGAAATGCTTTCTGAAGGGAATGTTCTCTTACTGTCCTGTGGAAATAACTTTCAGCCTTTAGGGTCAAAGGCTATCTTCTCATTTGTAAAGTATTATATTAAAAAATGTTGCACTAAAGAGGAACATTCTAGAATGAGGGACAGTGGAAGTCAACAAAGATTGTACTAATTTGAGGGACTCAAAAACAGATCCCAAGGACTTTATAATGGCATGACTGAACTGAATAGGTTATGAAGTTGTCAAAGTACTTTGTGGCTAGTTGTGAAAGGACTTCACCGTACAAGAACTGTAATCAGGAAAAACGATGTTATAATAGAAATTTTAAGTAGTTCTACCAAAGAATTCTAGCATCATGATGAAGTGGAAAAGGCATAAAGGCCAGGACCAAAGGCTAGATGCAGAAAACCCTTGGAGTCCTGATTCTTCAGCATTCACCTCCTGAGCACTGGGATTATAGACATGTACCACTATGCTAGGCAAGACCTAATTTTTAACAAAACGGGGTAAGTTCTCTTTTAGATGGCTGCTGAGGACCTTACTGTTGTACCACCATCAACAGGGAAACCAGCTGATGCTAGATTTATCAGGTCTGGTGAGGTATTGTGTTAAGCAAGGTAAAGACAGTCTGAACTTAGTGAGATGCAAGCATGTGTATGTTGTAAAATTATTGGTAACAGTGGGAAGTAGTAAAATAGTCTAGTGATAATTGGAGAACACTAGTATTTACTGGCCATGTGGTACAAAACAATCTTTAAACATCATAAAGTTCAAGATGGGATGATGAATTTACTGCTGTAATCCCAGCACTCTGGAGAGTTTAAGGGTAGTCTGGGCTCCAGGAGAACTTGTTTTAAACAAAACCTGTCTACCAAGCAGTTGTTCTTTTGTTAAAGATAGCCATTATAGTAAAAATAAAACTGGTATATTTGATGCTTTACTACTTCTGGCATAGGTGTCAGATTAGGTCGTCCTCAATATGAAGGATGTGTAATCATCTTCTGTCCCTTGGATTAAAGGTCATAAGGGCCTTTAAACACTTCCAGTGATGGTCTTCCCCTCCAATCTCCAAATGTCTTCTGTTGAGAGCTATCAATGTTTGTAAGGGAGTGGTGCTGCACTTTTCTCATCCAGAGGCAAACTTAGGCTTTTAATGTTGAATATGGTGAGTTTCAGGCCAGCTAGAGAGATCTTGTCTTGGGGTGAGGACTACAAAGTATGCCTTCAAACTTCCTGAAGATTCCAGACTTCTTTGAAGGTTGAATTCACCCATACAACCTTCGATTAAAGAATCCAACATCCACTCATAGTACTTTATACCCTCTATTTGGTTAGCCAATTAAAAGGTTATATAGTGTCTGAATTTGTGTCTTCAGTATCCCAAGCTGGCACCAAGTTTCCACTTCCATGAAGCCTTGGGCCACCATATGCAGGTATGGAGATAAGAGTCATGTTTGAGAACTCATGAATGCTAGCCCCTCATTCTGCCAATGGAGCTACACTCTCAGCCTCTGACTTGGTTTCTAATGTCCTGCTACATGTATCCCAGAACACTATGCTGCTTTCATATCCTGGTACCAATACTGTCAGTGTCCTATGACATTCATTCCATTTAAAACATGACTTTCTTAGTAGGTTTCTTTCCCATAACACCAGTCTAGTTTTCCAAAGGTTCTAGAAAAGAGAACATTGATGTTTAGCTGTTTGACATTCCTTTCAGATCAGGAATTGCTTAGTCAACCTCTCATTTTCTAAATGCAGTTTTGAGGAAGCAATAAACTTGCACAAGGTTTCTCACTTTTCCTGAAAATCTAAATAGCTACAGTATCACAAAAAGCAAATCAAAAGTTAAATATTTTGTGCTTGTAAATTACCAAATCATCAATGCATTCACTTGGTAAGCAATTTTCACTTTTTTTTAAGGACGATGATGTTGATGTAAAGCCTGCAAAAAAAAGTGAATCTCCCTTTACTCATAAAGTTAATATGAAAGCCAGATTTGAACAAATGGCTAAAGCAAGAGAAGAAGAACAAAAAAGGAGAATTGAAGAACAGAAGTTACTACGAATGCAGTTTGAACAGAAAGAAATTGATGCAGCATTACAGAAGGTATGCACCTACATAACCAGAGGGAGTTATAAACCCATTTACAAGCAATTAGGAAATTGTCTTCATAGCTTTCAAGCCATTGGAATGGTTTTACAAAGTTGTACAATCACTGAAACCCAGGGCACCATGCATGCTAGCCAACGCTCCAACACTGAGCTATGTATCCCAAACTTTCCTTTACCTCCGAAATTCTATTACTAAAAATAAATGACAACTTGGTAAATGCACTTATTTTAATACAGAGAAGAGAAGATGAGGAGGAAGAAGAAGGGAGCATCATTAATGGTTCCACCACTGAAGATGAGGAGCAAACCAGATCAGGAGCTCCATGGTTCAAAAAGCCTCTAAGAAACACGTCAGTTGTTGACAGTGAGCCAGTCAGATTTACTGTTAAAGTGACAGGAGAGCCCAAGCCAGAAGTCACATGGTGGTTTGAGGGAGAGATGCTGCAGGACGGAGAGGACTATCAGTACATTGAAAGAGGGGAAACTTACTGCCTCTATTTGCCAGAAACCTTCCCAGAAGATGGAGGAGAATATATGTGTAAAGCAGTCAACAGTAAAGGCTCAGCAGCAAGTACCTGCATTCTTACCATTGAAAGTAAGAATTAATTGGCTTTTGATCCTTTATTTTATTAAGGAAATAAATGGGAAAAATATCATTTTCTTCTCTCTTTTTTTAGTGGATGACTACTAGGCTTCCTTCTCTCCTTGGAACTCTCTCTCTCCAACTCTCTTGCTACATCTCTGTGGAGGGGCCAAAGGAGACCAGAGGCGCTACCATGTTGACCTAATACTCTTCCCCAAATCTTCCAAATAGCTGATCCAAAGAATGCCTTTTCCAATGCACATCAGGTTACCATGTTGTGCCCAGTCAAAATGTAGTTGACAGGGAAGGGAAAAATGTACTCCTTCTGTCTGAACCTAAAGCAAATGCTTTGTATTTTCTATATTTATAGCCATTATGTTTAAAAAGTATACACTGTTTGAATGAATGAATGGAGTATTTACACCTAAAGTTAGCCAGAGAGGACAGTGAAACTGGAACTGCTCCACTGTCCTCTGTAGTCCATAACCGCTGTGGACGCCAGTCTTTCTGAAGAAGATACACGGGCAAAAGAGGACCACTGAAAAGAAAAACCCAAGCAGGAATTTTTTTTGAAACTACTAAATCAAATTTGATAGAAACCAATGTTTATGCAGTGTTCCAAGTGTAACAGATATTTAACATGTGTGTCTCAAATGTATAATGACCATATTGAAGTTTATGCTGTGACCTGCCTGAATAAATGATACTATAATAAGAAAATATTAGTATTCCATGCAGGAACAAAAAAAAAATTTTTTTAAAAACACAGTTGAAGTGTTCAAGACCTAAGAGGACCAGATTTAGGGAAAAGTGATTTTAAAATTCTAGCTTTATGAGTTCAAGGTCAGCCTGGTCTACATAGTGAGTTCCAGGACACCAAGACTACATAGAGAGACTATCTCTAAATAACAACAAAGTCTGTAAATAATTATAACTTATGTTCTATTATTTGGTTGTTTTATATTTATATTCAATTTCTTGGAAAACAATTTTATTTTACCTTATGAAACCATAATAAAGTTACCTGTGCATCAAAAGGTCTTTTTTATTTTAAAAGCTATGCAATGAGCTATCTGCCCTTTTAAAAGTTTAAAGAACTTATTAGAATTAAAAAGGCAAAACCACCACCAGTATTTTTTTTCACAGTAAATTTTTAATGACAGAAATAAAGGAGAAAAATTATAACTCAGCATACATATCAAAGGCACAAAAAGACAAAAGCACTCTGGTAATAGTCATCACTGTACATTTATTGTTTTAAATTAAGAAAACCATAAAGAATACAAAATCACAACAATCCAATGCCCTTTACATACAATGTCAGTAAAGCAAAACTCTAAACCAGTTTGTAAAGTATTCAATTTACCTCCAGTCCAAGCTGCATCTCCCTAAGACACTGTTCCCATCACAGTAGCCATTTTAAGCCAATCTTCTTTTAACACACGGGTAGTTTCTGTAGAGAACACTTTTCTCAGGACGAAAATGCATCGAGCATGCATAAGAAAATATATATATTTGCAAATACATTAAGAGTTTCTTTAGGGTATTACTCAAGAAACTAAAGCCCTGGCATTTGCTTCTTTAAAGCCATCATTTAAAAAATTCCTGAATTCGATTGACTGATCAAACAAATAGCAGGGTTATTTTCGGTCAAATTATCTAAGTATTATGAAAATGCATTTTAACGCCAGGCAGAATTTGCAAAAAAATAAAAAACAAAGAAGAAAAAAGACATCTCCAGTGATCAGTTAATTCTACATCAACATTCTAGACAACATGGTTAACTATTTTCAGGAAGAACTGGTTGTATTGGCAAAGCATTCAAAAGTGAATGAAAACTTAGGGAAGCACTTGCTACTCCTATCTAAACTGACTTTAATGAATTAACTACCAAGATATTTGTTTAATACACTTTATAATTAGTATCAAATTACTAGTTTTAATATTAAAATGATTCTCATTACTAAAAAACAAGCATACATTTCTGAAACAAACATCAAAGCAAAGAATACTAAGTTATCACTCCACTAACATGTATGTCATTAAAAAAAATCTGTAAACTTGTTTAAATATGAGTTTAACTTCAATCTAAACCATTCAATTTTCTACCTTAAAAATCTGCTGGATCCAAATCAACTGGCTCACCTTTTCTGCTTTCCAGTTTACTTAAAAGTTAAGTTTGGTGCTATTTAAAATGCTTTAAACCAGTGAAGGTTTATGGTAATGAATTAAAACTTCTCACAAGATAGAAACAGTCCCCAATATCTATAAGCATTCATCCAGATTTCCAAATGCAAACTACAGCTAACCAAAACTTCACAGGCTCTAAAGAGATACCGACCCACCCCCCTCTCTCTACACACACACACGCGCACACACACACGCACACAGTGTGTAACAACTATATAATTTTAACAGTTCATGGAACATTTAAGTGAATAGCACTTTAAAAATGAAAAGTGATCAAGATTAAGAGCAGGTACATCATACCCTATACCATATTATGTATGGGAATACATTTCATATTTCTCAATTATGATTTGCCAATTTTACCTTCTACATTGAGCCCTTCTATGGTCCATGCTCATCGGCTCACCAATGGCATACACTCAAAGGATTCCTCTTTATGGGTAACTATCTCAGGACCTGATTTTATGAGCTATGATTTGGTGCTTGCAGCATCTTCAGCACTGTGTGTGAAAATGAAGGCAGTATTTTTGAATATTTTTCTTTGTTGTAAAGATAAGCAGGAGTTTTTAATAGGATCAGCACATTTAGAAACTGAATTAAAAACAAAACTGATACGGTGCTGCTTTAAGACAGTCATCTTAAGTCAAAATATGCACTAGTTAAACATCATTCCTACGAACACAAACATTGTAAACTGGCAAAAAATAAATGCAGCGTCAGTTATTAAAATATAATAAATCAGAAACTTGGTTATGCAGACTATGAAAAGTTATTTGACAAAGTTAACATTTCACTGATGCACATGCCTTTTTTCAAAACTTACTGCCAGTATTCATTAGTCTTCCTTGTCAGCATATACAAGTCATGAAAACAGAACTGTCTAGGAAAGTGACCCAAAATGTTCTTACTGAATCACTATACTTTAAAGCAGTAATAATAAAGGAGGAAAAAAAATAAAACCAAAACTAAAACCACAGGTTTGGAGGGTAAAGAAAATGTCCTGTCAGTTATACAAACAGGCTGTGAAGGCTGTTGAAATTTCTGACTAAATGATTTTCTTAGTCTTAACTATTTAACTGTTCTTACTGTAACACTTCTATAACTTGGGGAAAATGGGTACAAAAAGATCTGCATGTTTTCCAGTTATAGCAGCAATCTACTCATTTTATTTTAATGAAAAAAATGAAAATAAAAACCATTACCCAAAATTATAAACAGTTGCTTCAACAAATTAACAGACTTGCCACTAGAATGGTAGCATAAATAACAAAATACATTTGGGGAAGTAGCAGCAGATTGCTTTTGAGTACACAACCACAAAAACCTCACAGGGACAACATTAAGGTACTGATATATTTATATATATGTCCTTAGGTTGTGCTTACCTGTTGCTTTTTGCAGCAGAACCTAAGGTGGAAGGTCTGGGAAGGCACTGTGAAGTATAAATAATTGCACTGTTTGCAATTAATAAGGATTTTAAACTTTAAACGAATCAAAATCAACAGCCTCCAATTTGTGAATGATACTGAATTCAACTATCTCCTTCAGTTTAATTACTAAATGCACCACTTTCCTAGGTCATCCATCTATGCAACAACATCATGCAAAATACTGAAACTGTTCATGTCCCTACACTTAATAGTTAACTCCTTAACTATTAAACTTCAAACTAGACTATGTATCCATATCTAAATAAGGGTAAGGGAACTCACTCAAAGTTACATAAAACAATCAAAAACATTTCAAAACATCCACAATGAGCTGTACTGTTTTCTGCCCTATTACCTCAACTTTTTTGTCCTCATACCTCTTCCTTTAAAGCATAAGCAAAACACATGCTCACCACAGATGATAGAACATTTATGAAAAGATGCTAAGTGCTACATTGCTTATAATTTGCAATCTGAAAAACACTTCTGTCTTAACACATTTCAAGTTTTTCATATCACTATTAAAGATGCACATCTTACACTGAAAAATCGGCATTTTAGGAGCACCGATAGATAATACTATTCAACTTTGTTAATGATCAATCTTCTTTAGCTATTAGCTAAAGCATATCAAAAATACTTACCCATTAAGCTCACTTAAAAAAATACAAAACTAAGTATTATTCTATGTTAAAGGCAGTTATGCTTTCCCATGTTATCAGCACTGTATTCCAACATAATAGTCACACAAAATATAGCAATTGCATTATGTGGAACATTGACAAAGAGACACTGTTGCAGTTCATCAATTTGTCATTCTGATGTACTTACAGTGCAATGCTCCTTGAAGGAACACAATCAAGGATGATACACAGCACAGTCCTCCTCACCCCTACAGAGCTAGTCCTATACTGGCTGGATCAAACCTGCACTTCAACAGACAATGGCAAGACAGACTGTATTTGCATGTAGTCTAATATATTAATATGCAAAGAGCCAACAAATATGCAGAGTAAAACAATGGTTTTCAGCAATATCAGAACTTCAGCATGAATGTTAAAAGAGTAATAAAATGATTCAAGTACACAAAAAATTAATTTGATTCAATGACTGGACTTGTGCAATTACAAGACAAGGCTTATCTATAATGCAAAATGAAAAAAGCTTGAACGTTTTCATACCCCAGATGTTTCAATGGCAGATGCAATGTAGCTATATTTGCATACTATTTACTTTTCTACCCTAAATTTAGAAAGAAACACACTATTATATACATTGAAAGAGTTGCTTTACATGAAAAACAAAAACCTTCTTATAAACTACTCAAATCACTGTCTGAAAACTGTTCAAAATTAGTTATGCTGGAACAGTCTTGAAAATAAGTGAAAAACAGAAAGGTTAACTGTTGTAGCAGCAGTACAGGTCTCATATATAAAAGGAAATTTCACTGTTAATGCAATGGAAGTATACTAAAGATCATTGTATACACATGCAGTTTTTAATCAAATAGAAGAAAAAAAATGAAGATATCAGGATTACTTGTGCTGAAATAGCCAAATACAACAGAAAAGATCCTCCAATCTAACACTATACTGCAAGGGGGAAAAACATGCCAGTGTTTAAAAACTCAGTAATTCATGGGGAAAGCTTATATTTGTGTATATGTATCTTAATTTATCACTGCTAAGAAATTATGAATCCTTTACCCACATATCCAACTTACCGACACAGGAGGTTTCATATCATTTATTGTAAAGCACAAAACAGGCATTTTAAAAGTGAAAGTATACATTGAAAAAGTACATTTATATCACAAAGCATTGACCACATAATAGTTGCAAATACATTTGCTGGAATGTGTACATCTACACTAAAGACTAAAAACAAACCAATTTTCATTTCTACACAGAAATATTAACCTCCTATCAGTAGTGATAGATATTTTGTACATTTTCAAAATAAAAAAGGGGGGGGGGGAACACTACTTTAAACCAAAAACAAAATTAAGATCTTCATCAAGTCGTCTGCATCCATATATTTAACAAAGGTTTTTTTCCCCCACACAATGAAGCAAATACTGTATTGTCCACTTCTTATTATTGGCCCTGTGCAGAAGAGATACATAAGAGATACACAAAAAGTTAAAGAAAATCCTTTAAATGGAGCTAATTCAGGAGTGAATCCTTTAAGAAAGAAAAACTGGTTAATATAAATGATGGTGGCTTCTTGCATGATTTGCAAATCCCTGGGGGAAGAAAATTATTTTTAAAATCAAAGGCATTATAAAAATAGCACGCAGATGCCAGAAAGCATTATTTAAAAACCAAATCCCCAAACACATCACAATTTCCTAGTTATACTTTATCAAGCAAAAAGTAAAACACATTCCCAAACATACAAACATGCAGAAAACATGGAGTGAAAAAAAAAACCAAAAAACCAAAACCAAACAAAAAACACCAAAAAAGCAAGCGTATTATACCTGAGGTGCTGGAGGATGCTGCGGCATTCCTTGGGGACTTGTCTGGGCATAGTATGCTGCTTGTTGTCTATAGTATTCAGCCCAGGCTGCACTATAATCTGGCTGCCCACCTGGTGGGGCCCCAGTAGGAGCAGGAACTGCTTGACCTTCAGGGAAAGAGAGGAACTTTATTGCTCCAACCATATATAATTAAAAATCTCACAGAATCTCTTGTCTAGTAAAAATAATACCTTGCTTCTTGTAATATTCCTCCCAAGCCTTTGAATAATCTTGTGTCTGCCCTTGTTGACCTAAAGAAAACCCCCTGAATTTAACACAAACTTCCACCCACTGTTCATACAGCTTTATAGTGACAGGCATAGAGGTTCTTGTTTATCTTGAGTCAGGTTTCACTTAGGCAGCACAGGCTGGCTCAGAACTTGTAATCCTCTTGCCAACTTCCCAAGTGCTGGGATTAAATATGTGTCTCATTGACCCTTCAGTTACTGTTTATCTTAATTATGCCTTAAAGAGAGAGGAAGGGAGAATGAGGTAAAAGGTGCAGCACGCATAAAGAAACACAAAAATTGCTCTTTTCATCTTAACCACAGATTTTAGTCTTTTAGTTCATTGCATTATCAATAAAGACGAAACAATTGAAACTCACACAGCCTTAAACAAAGGCAAAGGTTCAGACATTATCTTTGACAGGGAAGAAGAAACTGCTTTTTGTCGTCGCTGTCGTCCCCCGCCCCCACTGGATTTGAGACAGGGTTCCTCATGTAGTCCTTGCTGTCCTCGAACTCAGAGATTTGCCTACCTCTGCCTTCCCAGTGCGGGGACTAAAGGTTTGTGCTGCAGTCACCATGGAGGTTTTGTTCTGTTTTTTGTTTGTTTGAAATTGAGACAGGATTTCAAGATCCAGTTTGGCTGGCCTAGAGTTCTTGCTATGTAGACCTTCATCTTCAGTGAGGTACCTGTCTCTGCCTCCTGAGGACTAAAGGCACGTGCCACCACACCTGGCTCACTATTCCTTTGTCCATTTTGGTCTTAAACTACAATAGAGAACTACTGATATTTATAAATATTTAATATCAATATTTTATAAAATATATTTATAAAACACACACACATGCCATAACACAAAAGACCTACTGTGTTCGTATCAGAGTACAGTTTTGCTAAAAAATAATCTGGCAGCTGATAAAAAGGATAAGATCAATGAAACAAAACTCAGCTTCCATGAGTAGTTTTGTTGCTTCTGAGCAGAGTGACCATTTTGAGTTACCAAATGAGAAATACAGTCATCAAGTCATAGGAATACTGGACAGATTCTGTAAACAAAAACAAGTTAACTGCAGAGACAGTTTCTTGGTAGGAACATAGAGTATAATATATTTAAAATAAACTAGCCTGCAACTTAGTTTGTAATGGCTCAGGCATAAAATATAAACCAAGTACATTTAGCTGAACACACTGGCCAAACCTGTGACTCATGTACAATTTCCCCACCTTTTTGAAATTGCCAAGGCAAAAAACTAAAAAAAGAACTCGTGCAATATGTATGTGGCTACATGAACATGGAGCTCTGTGAGAAGACAAAAGGGACACCTTTTACATTTTCAGAAAGCATCCTGTCACACACTGTAAAACGTCCTCACAGAATAAAGGTCAGCCATGTGAACAAAAACTGAGATCTATGACTCAAACTTAAAATGCACAGGGTGGGGGGCTTGTTTGGGCAATGTAAAAGTATTTCTAATATTACAAAAATTCCCTATTTCTACTTTCGCTTCCATAAATAACTTCTCGGTTTAACATTTGGACCTGATAAGGAGATAGATGTAATTCAAAATAATATTTAGAAAACTCTCCAACAGGGTATAAAAATCACACAATATCCTTTATAAAACTGTACACAAGAGCAAATCTGGTTATGCACAATGACATAAGATACTTATGGGTGGACAGGTAAAGCACTCTTCAGACTCACAGTCGCTATGAAAACCCCAAATCTGCAAACAACTCTGACCACTAACAACTTAATTTGCTCTAGATCTCACACACACCCATGTCCTTACCCTTTAGTCTCTACCTTTCTAACACTGAAGTCTGGTCTACATCTTAGCAGGACACTACCCAATATTTCCATAGAGCTCAGTAGAAAGTGTCACCATTTCTATAACAGTGTGTAAGAGCCGCCCTTATTAAACACATCACAGTGCTCAATTATCTCTTGATAGACCTGCATTTATTTGTTCCACAGCTATGTCCTCTGGGCTTCAAGGTATTAGATGCCTTCAGAGTCCACCACATTAGTACTTAACTATGTAAGGGCTTTTTAAAAAATTGTGCTGTGTATGTTTTGTGTGTTTGGGCACAGAAGCCATGTATGTGTATGTAGATACCAAAAATTTATAGTATATGCCTTCCTTGTTACTAGATTTCAGCGTTTTTACCCAAGATGACTTCACCTACTCTCCTCTGAACAGGAATTACCTTACCTTTATCTGACACCTAATTCCTTACTGATTACAGAAGTTTTTTTTTTTTTTAATTAAACTTGCAACCCCTACCACTCTGTATTTTGTTCTTCATAATGACTCAAAACATCTTTTCCTTCAACCTAGAGTCTCTATCTATAAGAATCTTTGGAGCTGCCAGGCAGTGGTGGCGCACACCTTAAATCCTAGCACTTGGGGAGGCAGAGGCAGACACACCTTTGTGAGTTTGAGGCCAGCCTGGTACAAGGCAAGTTCCCAGACAGCCTTAACTGTTGTCATACAGAGAAATCCTGTCTTGAAACCACGACACACACACAGAGAGAGAGAGAGAGAGAGAGAGAGAGAGAGAGAGAGAGAGAGAATATCTTTGGTGTTTTCAAAGCAGTTCACAAGGACTATAATTATGAAACCTGGTCAGCCTATTTGGGAAAGTAAGAAAAATGCCTTCGGAGATAATTCACACACCTACACACATGACTGAACCCAGAGCCCATCTATGCTAGCCAAGTACCGTACTACCTAAACTAGACCAAGAGCCTTCAAGACTTTTTTCTCCTCTATTTTCTTCTCTCTTCCATTTCAAACACACTGGTCAGCAAGCTCCTGGAAAACAGCTCTCCAACTGGGGTTACCAGGACATGCACTGGCCGTGTTTGGCTTTTTAAGATGCAATGGGGATTTGAACCCAGATAGTCACAGAATGGTGTGCTGGGAAGTGCTAGAAAGCAGAAAACTAAAACCAAAGTGAGTTAAAATGTCTATATTCAACAAAAGCTACAATTAACTAAACAAAACTGATTTGATGTCATATAAACAAACAGCAGGCTATATAACTCAGTCTACCACAATCACCTATGTCAGTTAGCAGGCCTTGGTCTCTAACAAATCAACACACAGGGTAAAATTACACATGGAGTTAATGATTTTTGGCCTCATCATGCTCAATTCCTTATTTTAAAAAAAGTACTGTTATTTCAGCAGAGTTAGGTAGCTTTATGCCTTGACCACTGGCCATCACAGAATGATTAATACATTTCAATTCTTTCTCTAAAGTGCCCCAGTTGAGATAACAAATTATGTATTCATGCTAACCACACAGAACACTGTTTCAAGGTTAGAAAGTTTCTAGTACAAATGCTTAACTGTCATAACCTGCCTGAGATAGGTGAGGTTAAAAAAAAGGAAGCTAGCACATCTATGAAGTCTCAGGAGTATGACGCAGCATCACTTCTCTAAACAGCTATGCAAGTAAGAAACTTCTTTAATTTGGGAGCAGCTTTGTAGAAAGCCGTATCTCTGGCTGGAAGTACTTTTACACAACCATTGTGGCCGTGTGTGGCATACATTCAATAGTTGTCAAATACAAGCTTTTTTTTTTTTTAAAAAAGTCATCATTTTTTCCTTTTCAATGCATGCAAATATTTAAGATTAAAGCAATCTGTCATTGTGTCTTAATTTCCTGCTTATTTGACAGCAAAATTGAAGATGACACATACAATCGCTTTGCTTGGGGCTCTAAAATTTAACCTTATTCTAGTTAGAACACACAAAAGTATAGCAATAATTAAAGCCATATATTACTTTCTAGTAAGGAAATTTCTTTTAATCACTAGCTTGCTGACAATTGCATTTCCTTGCCATATTAAGCACAAATTTAAGAATTTCTCAGAATGTTCTTAGTATGCTGCAAGTTCAATAATTTTAGAATGACACCCTTGATATTCTTAATTTCAACATTATAAAATATGGATCATTTATCTAAAATATTAAAAACAAATTTCTAAGCAAAACCCAGCCTTCTAATACATATTTACTAAGTTCTTTGATTTAATTAATGAAATTAAATATACAGCATACCCATTTTCTTGTAGTACTCTTCCCAAGCCTTTGTATAATCAACCTGTCCAGCTGGAGCTGGATTCTGCTGATCTCCTTGTTAAAAAACAAAACAACAAATAAAACAAAACAACAAACAAGATTTAAGTTTCGAAGGCAATTCTGCACCATGAACACGGAGTTTGCACTACCTATCGTGGAGCTGTAAAGTGCACTAGTGTGGGGAGCACGACAGTAGGCACGCAAGGACGCAGAGGAACTGCTTACAAGAGCTATTAAGAAAATGCACATGAGAGAAATATAGGACATGAGGTTTCTGGCTATTTTTAAGTACAAAAAGTTAAAAAGCTGAGAACAGTTTTGAAGCATTAGAATAGAATGTCAATGTTTTAAAAAATAAGCAGATATTCAATCATACTATTTTTATTAGATATGTATTAGCTTGCATGTATATAACATACTTAAAAAACTTTCCTAGATCCTTTTATTTCTGTATAATTCTTTTGCCCACACAAGCTTATTTGCACACTGAAGGTGTCTGGTATTCTCAGAGGTCAGAAGAGGGCACTGGATCCCCTGAAATTAGTTACAGTGTGAGTCACCATGTGGGTGCTGGGAATCGAACCTGGGTCTTCTGCAGGAACAAGTACTATTAAGCGCCAGCCCCAAAACATATTTTCTAGTTCTATTTTAGAAAGGGTTATGATCAGTGACATTTAAATACCAATGAGTATACTCGGTCTGGTTTCAAAATTCTACCCTTGGAAAAAACAAAACAAAACAATGAATTGGAGCTCAGAAGACAAAGTATCTTACTGTGTTAGGTACTAAGGAAGCACCTGAAGAATGTCAGAAGGACACCAGAGCCACCTTGAAGATAATCCCAACCACCCAAATCTAGGACAATATAATGAAAGCAGTTAAAAAAAAATGAAAGCTATTCCTTGCAATAAAATAGTAACTAATATACAATGATAGCAACCAACAGTTAACAATTATAGTAATAGTAGTTTACTAAGGCAGGCTACTAATAGAGACTAAGGCTGAGGGAGAAGTTTGATGAACAGACTAGTGATATAATTCCAGTAAAATGTACCAAAAAAATACTAGGTAATTCCTTACAGTAAGTGGTGGTACCATAGTACAGAAACCTGGCAGATCAGGGTTAGTACTCCAAGGGACCTACGCTGACAGCTACCTAACAGCTGAGCTATGCTCTTCTTAGAGACATAAAAGGAAAGACCAAGAAACTGCTCCAGCCTCATTAGACATAACAGACCTAATAAATATGTTGTATGATACTAGATGATCTCGATAAAAAACACTGGGACAGCTGGCAAATCTAAGCAAGGGCTGTGTACAGCAGTGGTGTATCAATGTTGAGTAAAGACCACAATGGTTATTCATTCTGGAATGAGTACACAAGTATGTATAAGGATAATTATGACTCCATGTCTCCAGGCACAGAGTTTTCAGTAGTGCTTTTCATAATAACATAATTAACATCCTCGGGTAATGGAGTAAAAGGGGAACAGACAAAGACTAAAGTTTATTACTATTTCAAAGTGATTTAGTATGCTTACCCACAGTCACAATGACTCTTCAAAACCTTAGGCCTAGGGATCTAACCTAGTGATATGGTATTGGCACAGTATGCACAAGGTCCAGGGTTCAATTCCCAGGATTGAAAGTAAAACAAAGGAAATTTTGGTATGACACACTAGTAAACATATATAAATCAAAACACAAGCTTTGGCTTTAAAATAGAAAATAAAATTTTTAATTACCGTAGTTACCTTGACCGTTCGTTTGGGTTGTAGTTGGCGCACCTGCAGGAGCTGCAGGCGGGGGCTGTGCCTGCTGTTGGTAATAGTGGGCATAATAAGCAGCCCAAGCTGCTGAATTTGGATCCGTTCCTGCCTTAGCTAGAATTTAAAAACAGAAAAATTCCAAGGTTTATATGTAAACTCCACAATCAATGTTTATCTTTCTGGGGAATTCCTGACAAACTGAAAAATTGACAACAGCAAATAAAACTTTCAAATTTTTTAAGTATCATCATTGTTAACACTTAGCTTTTAGTTCAGAAACTTGGGCCTCAGGTAAAGTAATTTCCTAGGTTACAAAACTAGTGAATGATGGAACCAGGATATGAAGGGTTGACCTTTTGGCTTCAAATGGTTTGCCTCGGCCTAATCCTATATCTTTGCGCTCTACCTCCCCCCCCCCCCCCCGCCAATAAGTTCAGCAACAGTTCTGTAGAGAAGACATCTACGGGCTAATTTGTACAAAAAAAGAAAGTCTGTATTTCACCACTGTCAAAACCTTGAAATTATTTTGCAATTAATTTTTCTACAATCATTAGGATATCCCAAGCATAGTATAGCACTTGATATTACCTGCAAACACATTTTTGAAACCATGTCCCATGTGACACAGGCGGTTCTCCAGTGCTGGAATTACATGTGCATGGCCTCCACTGTCAGTGTCTTTCATATTAACCTCCTAGCTTATCCTTTTGTATAGGTGTGTGTGGGAGCATGTTTGCTCACGTGTGCACATGTGCATAGAGGGCAATGACTGACTTTGGATGTTCTCCTAAACTGTTCATCTTTTTTTATATAATTAAATTTATTTTACTTCTAATTATGTATTACGTGCACATCTACACAAATGTGCAGGTTAGTGAGGAGTCCAGAAGGTATTGAACCTCTTGGAAAAGGAGTTATAAATAGTTGTAAGCTGCCTGATGTGAGTGCTGGTAACTGAACTAAGCCACCTGGTCTGACACCTTCCTAATTCTTGGAGACAGGGCTTCTTCCTGAACCTACAGCTTCTTGATGTGGTTTTCAACCGCTGGCTGAGGAAAGGTCAGGGCTCCTCCTCAGCACTGCAGTCACTAACAGGATGTGCCCTTGCTCCCAGCTCTGATCCAGGTGATAGAGATGGACCTTAGGTCTTCATGCTTGCCCTTTCCATCAGCGCCATTTCTCTCTTTTGGGACTTCCCAACACTCAAACTCTTAAAAAATGCTGGACTTGTCACCAGTCACCACAGCCTCTGAATATGATTAGCATCCCCTGCACCAAGCTTTCTTTCCTTTCTTAACCTAAACAGGTGTTTTCCTTGTAACTAGCATGTGCTGAGAATCACTATTCTTTAACACAGTATCAGTCCAATTATCCACTTAAGATGAAGAAAACAGCTGTAGGTAAAAAACTCAAATCAACCAGTTATAGGACTGTAACTAACCTATCTGATTTTAAGCCTAAACAGATGGCTATGAGCCACCGTGTAGGTGCTGAGAATCAAACTCAGGTTCTCTTGAAAAGTGGCTAGTGCTTTTAACCACTGAGCCATCTCCCCTGCTCTTATAGAATTTCTTACCCACAGTAGAGTGCAATCATGTGCAATATAAGGTACTTTACAAAGTCTTTCATTTAATCATGCCACTCCTAAATGCTTGTTAGAATGAAGGAAACTCTTATTTTTAAGGCAATCGTACTTGATGCTTCTTCCACACCCTAAAAGTCTATTACTGTTTACACTGGGAATGCACCCTAATAGGCTTAGCTCATCTTTCACACTCAGATGCCACAATTCAAGTTGTGTTTCTTTCTTTTTTTTTTTGAAACAGTTTTCTTGTGTAGCCCTGGCTGTCTTCAAACTCATGAGATCTGCCTGCCCCTGCCTCCTGGGTGCTGGGACTAAAGACACGTGCCACCATCATCTGGCTTAAGCCGTTTTTTTCATCAAAAAAACCCCCTATGTTTAGAGAATTGTTTGCATGTATGCCTCCAGGCCTGAAGAGGGTGCCAGATCCCATTACAGATGGTTGTGAGCCACCATGTGGTTTCTGGGAACTGAACTCTGCGACCTCTGGAAAAGCAGACAGAGTAACTGCTGAGCCATCTCTCCAGCTCTCAAGTTGTTTCTTAAATGAACAGAAGTTGTGGTTATTTGATGACTGAGAAAAGTTCCTACGATAATTTAACATTAAAATTTAAAATGTTTAACAAATAGCAAAACAATATATTTAATGCAATTGCTTTGGTTTTTTGGAAAAAAAAAATACTATGTAGAAAGTAATCTACAACTAAGAACATATTCTGTGAAATTTCTCCACTGAATTCTAAACTACAGAGACTGGAAAGTGTGTGTGTGTTGGGGGTGGGGTGGGGGGAGGACCAAATTATAAGTGGAAGATTTTGCTTGTGATGGACAGGAAACAAAACCATTTTGTGGGAACGTAAATGAGAACAGAATGATAAAGAAAGTTCAGATTAGAAGAAAAAATAAATGTATTTTAGAATTTTGGCATGCAATGGGGACTTAATTTTTACTAATATTTAAGGTATCTTATCAGCAACAGAATAATTTATATTCATCCTCTTTGAGAACTTCAGAGTTAGATACATTATTTTATAAATATGAACTACTACAAAGTTAAAACATAAGAAACAGCAATGTTATCTAAAGCTTAAGACATTGTACTTTTTATAGCATTTGATTTCACCTTTGTTTTAATAATTTACAAGTTAATTTTAAGCCAAACTGAGCTATATTGCACTGTAAGAGAAGCTGAGAACCACATTGGCTCAAAAATTCAGAGGCAAAAACATTCTATCAGTCTTACACTGCAGGAAGACTGTGCCCAACACTGCTGAAAAACAGCAAAGATGATACAAAGTCGAATCATAAATAATCTAAGACTGTATGTAACAAGAAGTCGTAGGCAGAGTACAGACAACATATTAACAGCAGGTTATCCTCTACCTGGGTCAGGAGGAGCCTGTTGTTGCCAGTGTGGATACGCATTTCCCCATCCCTGGGGAGCATATGGGGCTGGAGGACCACTGAAAATACAAACACAAATAACATTTACCAAAAGCCAGAATCTTTATTAAAAGAAATTTATTTGTTTTATGTGTAGGTTTTGCCTGTGTATGTGCAACCAACCAACCATATACAACTGGTGTCAGATACCCTGGAACCGGAGTTATGGATGGTTGGGTTGTAAACCACTGTGTGCTGCTGGGAACTGAATCCAGGTCCCTCTGTAAGAGTATTAAGTGCTTTTAACTGCTGAGCCATCTCAGCCTAGGATCTTTAGGGGAAAGCCCAGAACCAACCACATTGAGTACTTACTGAGGAGCTGGACCAGGTGGTCCTGGATTGTAAGGTGCAGGGTTGTATGGTCCCATTGGAGTTCCAGGCCCTGGAGGCCCAGGAGGCCCATGAGGACCTGGAACACCATGGGGCCCATGGGGTACAGGTGGCCCTAAAGGATTTACTGGGCCCTGCAAAAAGAAAAAAGAAAAACCAAACAGTAACAAAAAAGGCACACAAAACATACAAAATACACTCAGTGTAATGGCTAAGCAACTCAAAGGCCAACTACTCTTTCATTTCTACTCTTAAGTAACAAGTTTAAATTTACCTTCCTCTCCTACAAAAAAACATCAGATTATGACATGTGAAATTCATTAAAACGAGCACTAGCAAATTCCCTTTAGCTTTTTACTCCTTTTCAAACAATGCTGTTTCTCAATTGTTTTTTTTTTTTTTTTAAAAATCAGACCACCTAAGTTCTTTTACTTTCCTAATATCAGACAACCATTCTGACAATATATTTCCCAAGGTGCATATTGTCTAGGGAACACTTTTAACATAGAATTCTCAATCTAGTCTCCTGAACAACGTTCTGTCACAGGAATCCCATTTAAACCAACAATCTGAATCACCGTCCTCATGCTGTGCGCATCCTAGCTCTCTACACAGCACATACAGTTCTTCACAGCCGACACATCAGGGTTATTGTATATAACCTCATCACAACACTTTTTACCATTCCTCCCTTATATGGAGGCAAGATCTCACTGTGTAGCTTTTGCTGACCCTGAACTCACTATGTAGAGACCAGACTGACTCATGAGATTGGTCTGCCTCTACCTTCGAAGTGCTGGGAGAATTAAAGACGTGCTATTATACTTGGCTTCATTTCTTTTTTTGATAGGCCACCCTGCAAAACCTACAAGAATCAGTAGATATAAATGTCCTAAAACATTTCTTTTTTACAATTGACAACTAATATTAATAATTTTGAACAAAATGCTTACAATCCTTAAAAATTTTAAGGGCTAGAGAGAAGGCTCAGAAGTTAAGAGTAGTGGCTATTCTTCCAGATGTCCTGAGTTCAATTCCCAGCAACCACGTGGTGGTTCACAACCATCTATGAGATCTGGTGCCCTTTTTCTGGTGTGCAGGCACACATGCAGGTAGAATACTGTATACATAATGATCAATCTTAAAGAGCACCACACCCACAGTGGCAGCACACACCTTTAATCCTAGCAACTTGGGAGGCGGTTCTCTGTGAGTTCCAAGCCAGCTGTTACACAGAGAAACCCTGTCTCAAAACATCAACAACAACAAAAGAGAGCACCTCATCCCCTGGTGCTTGAGTTACACTGTAGACCAGGTCGGCCATGAACTCAGAAATCTACCTGCAACAGCCCCCCAAATGCTGGGATTCAGGCGTGTGCCACCAACGCCAGGTGGAATATCTGTTAAAATAAGACACTGTTCTATTTTACTTTCATTTTGTTTCTGTGTAAGGTGCAGTACACTTAGTATGCTGTCTCCATGTGACTTGTTAAGTGTGGGTGCAGATGCATAGGTGCTTGTGGAAGCCAGGATCAACACTGACTCCACTGTCTTTCACTGATTGGTCTCTCTAAGTGAACATGGGATGTGGGAGTCCCCTCTGTGTGCTGTCATTCCCATTAATGAATAAAGAACCTGCCTTGGCCTGTTGATAGGGCAGAACTTAGGTAGGTAGGGAAGACAGAATTGAGTGCTGGGAGAAGGAAAGGGTCAGAGAGACGCCATGGATCCTCTGCCTGTGACAGATACCAGTTAGAATATTGCTGGTAAACCACAGCCATGTGGCGATACAAAGATTAATGGAGATGGGTTAAATTAAGATGTAAGAGTTAGCCAATAAGAAGTTAGAGCTAATGGGCCAAGCAGTGACTTGATTAATACAGTTTCTGCGTAACCAATTTCAGGGCTAAGCTAGGCAGGGCGGCTGGGAACCAACAAGTGGCCCCTCCTACAAAATGAAGCTCATTAATTTTGCTGGGCTAGGTGGCCAAGGAGCTCCAGAAGAACCATCAAACTAGTCTATGTTTCAAACCTCTGATGCCTGGTAGCCAGTCCAACAGTCAGAAATTATAAATTACTTCGGCAGAATGAGAGATAAATATCTTAACTCACTACTTTGACGCAGCAGGAATGGGTAAGTTTGGGCCTTGATAAACACTGAACTCCTGTAACTAGTGAGGCTACACAACTGCTGCCAGATCTAATATTATCTCTAATCTAAGGATACTCAACTATGAAGTGGCATGCTTAACAAGGATACTTGTAATTCTGGACATCTTTCCTATGTTGTTACATGATTGTGTGCTATGCCACAAAAGCTCTAATTTCAGATGACAAACTATACATTTTCCCATGGTGCAGTTGAATTAAGTACCAGGAACTACATTATAAAGAAGTTTAAAGGGTACTCACCCCAATCTTCTCTTCTATGAGTTGCCGAGCATAGTCTATTTGCTGTGGAGTGCCACGAATTGTAAATAACTTCATATTAGGATCTGCGTTAGGAGGAGGATTTCTCTGAAGCTCTATTCTTGCACCAGACTGCTGGCTTATGCTTTTTATGGTTTCGCCACCTAAAAAAAAAAAAAAAAGAAAAAAAATTAGTTCTTTACAGCTCAAAGAATGTAAGAAATGCTATAATTTAAAAAGCACCCATTTAATAATGTTTGATAGTATTCCATTGGACAATAATTTGTTAGGATTTTCTACTTATTCTGGTCTTCCATCTACAACTCATACCAAAAACAGTAAAGTCTATTCAAATATATAAATCCTAACATGGGTTAGAACAGTAAAATTTCAATAAAGAGTTTTTTTAAGAAACAAAAAAATTAACCTAAATACATTCCCCCCAAAAACCAAATAAAAAAAAGTCACCCCAATTCAATTAGGATCAAGTTTTATATCTTCAATGGATAACTGACCCCTTTCCCTAGAAGCCAATGAAACACAAATCCCATTTTTAACATAGTATTGTTTTAGTTGCCATGTAAAATCCCTTTCCTTACTAAAATACTTCCATAAACAAAAAAATCAATACCATTTGTGTACAATAAAGTGTCCAGAAAAATCAGTTTATCAAAGAATTTAAAATACATTGCCTTTTCCAATTATCAATCCAGTTTTCCCAGTTGGCACAATGAAATTAAATTCCTGTAGTCCACCAGGTGGTCCCATATTCCAGTTGCCTTGACCTCTACCTCGTCCTCGACCACCAGGTCCAGGTCCACCAGGATTACCAGCCTGAAGGAGGGAAAAAAATGAACAAAGAAATGCTTTAACAAAATTATTAGTTTTATTTCCAAACTTTCCTATTTCTCAACAATGAAATTAAGAGATGATTTAAATATTGCTTGACAAAAATATTCAATTAATCAATAACTTCGTTTTTCTTGAGACAGGATTTCTGTGTAGCTCTGCCTGTCTTCACAGAACTGTGACAAGCGTTTAAGAAGCCCTTCCCGGACCTCTCCATGTCTGCCATTAGACCCTGTGGGGTTACATGAACACTTGTCTCTGCTGTCTTCCATGTGTCTCTGACACAGCTTTTGACACCATATTTTTTCTGCAGTGTTTCTGCAGCAATGCTTCTGCCCTTAAGATGTTTATCTTAAAACAATGTAAATGTTTAGTCATTTTAATACATCAACAGATTCTAAGATAATACGGAGGGGCACTTTTCAGGTATGATAAAAAACTTCCAATGAAAGCAAACTAAAAATATTAATTTCCTATCAAACCTGAACACTTCGTAGAAGGTCTGTGATAATCTCTGCAGCATGCTGACATCTGTCTGGAGGTCCTGTTATCTGTGCTATCCTATCAGGTGTTGTTCCATCATCTACAAAAAAACAATGAAACAAGGAATCGTGACAAAACAATTATGTGTGTTGAGATTAATAGCTATCAATTCTTAGAACACCAAATATACATTACTTACCTGGCTTAAACTGAATTCGAACACCAGCATCATTTTGTATTTTTTTGATCATTTCTCCATTTCTTCCTATTACAATGCCAACAGCAAATCTTGGAATTGGGACCTTAAGGAAGAAAAAGATGAAGTATATTAAAAAATACAATTTCTCAAAAATTCATCTCCACCAAATCATAAAAATATAGTAAATGATCACGTCAAACAGTAACAAGATAAAAAATATCCAAAGGAAGAAATCGAGAAAAGGGACATATAAAAAGAATTCAACTCAGAACAGAGCACTTTATGGATTAGGACACAATTTCTGATCCAGCATGTTACTTACATCTATCCCTTCATTTCCTCCTATTCTTGAGCCATACTCATTCCGCACTTCTCTGAAACCACCTTGATCACGAATTAACTCTAATACCATTTCCTTGGCTTGCTAAAATAGAAAGTTATCTAATTTAGAAAAATTCTCAAAACAGTTTAATGCTTATTTTGTCACCCCCCCATGCTGTTTTATATAAATGACAAAGTGAGGCCTACCTGAACTTTGTATGGGTCACCCGTAATCCTAAGAGGTTTATCAGCACCAGTATTTTGAGGCCCGTCTTGAATCATAACCATTTTAACACCAGCCCGTTCCTATTATAATCATGAAAATAATGCAAGTTAACAAAAAAAATGGTAACTGGCTTTTAAAAGACTGAATAATAATAATAATTGTTACCATAACAGTACCTGAAGCTGTTTAATAGTCTCTCCCCCCTTTCCAATAACAAGTCCTGCCTTGCTGGCTGGAATCATGATCTCCTGAACTGCATTTCCAGGTCCGTCACCATGATGAAAGCCAGGTGCTGGTCTTCCCTTTTCCACAATCTGGTCCAGTAATCTTTTTGCTGATCTGTAAACAAATTAATATAAAAATGTGTAGCGTAACCAACCTTACCCAAAAATGAAACATAACAGAGTCAACCAATTTGATCCTAATTATTGGTTATACAGCAGTTGAATTTGGATGCACATGCACGGTGAGAGGCAGGAAGAAAAAGCAAAGCCAAAGGGAATGTGAAAAGGGGCAGTAATAAAGCGACCATGAATCAAATAAATACAGTAATTTAGTCATAGGGAAGATGTCTTTGAAGTAGGAATGGTCTTAGGCAAATGAACAAGGGAAGGCTGTTATTTCAGTGTAGGATGAGGTAATAACTTCTCAC
The DNA here is from genome assembly GCA_004026605.1 of Ondatra zibethicus. Classification (NCBI taxonomy): domain Eukaryota; kingdom Metazoa; phylum Chordata; class Mammalia; order Rodentia; family Cricetidae; genus Ondatra; species Ondatra zibethicus. Next base: position 22,529 of record PVIU01012628.1, on the reverse strand, counting down.
AACTTTTCAGTAAATAAGCTTAAGTGGGTGTAGTGGCTTGATTTCATGAGCCCAGTAAAACACTCTTTTCTAAGCTGCCTTCCTTGGTCATGGTGTTTTGCCACAGCAACGGGAAGTAACAAGACACTGAGTGGGGCAGGGGTGGCGGACACCTTTGGGAGGGGAGTTTGAGGTCAGTCTGACCTACAAAGGGAGTTCTAGGACAGCCAGGGCTACACAGTGAAACCTTGTCTAGAAAAACAAAACAAAACCAACCACCAAACAAACAAACAACAAAACAAACGACAATGAGTGTTAAAGAAGATTTTGGTAGTTTTAGATGACATTATCAGCTTATTTATATGCAAGTCAAATCAAGTTTTAGTAATTTTGTGTCCATGCATACAAGTCATGTGTGTGTTTAGGCCAAATCCCAACCACCAGTGCCATTCTCGGTGTACCAGCACCTTTTGAAACAGAGTCTTCTCAATGGCTTTAAAGCCATGAAACAGTGTAGGCTGGCTGACTACCAAGCCCCCAAAGTCTGCATGTTTCCAACACTACAAGACTATATATCATGCCAAATTTTTTGGTTTTCGCTCTTAGACACAAACTCAGTTCTTCCTACTTGGAAGGCAAGAACCTGGATGTCTGTGTTACCTCCTTGGTCTCTGTTTCTAACAATTTTCTGTCTTAGATGATGAACCCTATTCAAGAAAGGCACGCTGTATAAACTTTAAAGTGAAGTTTTCAAGACACCAGCAGAAGAAAATGGTGCAGAAGGAATGAAAACACAAAGTTTAGTCTTCACATTGCTATCTAAGCAGACTTAACATTTTCAAACTTACTGGACAGATTCAGGTGTTCCGGTTAGCATACAAGACCTTTCTGGAAGGCCACCACTATCTACAATTAAATAGAAAGAAAAGCTTAGGTCAAAAATAGATACAAAGTAGCGTCATCATCTTTAGAAACTTAAAAAATACTCATGTTTTCCAGCCACTCTCAAAAAACTTCAAGGGCTGGACAAAAGGGGCCAGGGACAAAACAGCAAAATGCACACACAAAAAGGAGAAAGTTACCAGGAGCTATCTGTATTTTGCATCCAGATTCCTGCTGTATGCGTGAAATCTGTTCTCCTCCTCTGCCAATTACTAGTTAAGAGGGAGAAAAAAGGGAAAGTTATTATTTAACTTAAATTTCTAAAGCATATTTATGTTTTGAAAACTTAAAATTTATGTTACTTACTAAATCCAACCATTCCATCTGGAACTTTGTATTCTTCTGTCATTACAGATCTGCTAAGAAATAACAGAAACTAACATTTTATTCAAAGAAAGATAATGTGTGCTTGTACATGAAAGGTAACTTTATAAATTCAACCAAGGTCTCCTAAAAGCTCAAACTCTGGTTCTTAAATGTGGCAGTATGTGTAAGTGAGCAAGACAGCAAACTGAGTATGTCAAAGAGTTCAGAGTGAATGTCATTTTACCATTTACTTTACTTTCTTTCTTCTAAAATGTGTCAATTTCAATTATTTCCCGAATTACCAATTTCTTACATAAAAAGAAAATAACGATTCTATATCATCTTCCCAATAGGACAGAAATAAACCACACACACAAAATTGTATGTAGACATTTTCAATATAAACTTATTTGGTTGGCTATATACACAATTCAACTAAGACTTGCAAAGTACTTAAGGTTTGGACTATACCTTTGCTGTTGATGCATCGGAGGTAACTGTGCTCCAAAAGCTTAAGAAAAAAAACAAAACAAAACAAAAAACTTCAGAGTTTAAGTTTACTCAACACAAGCACACCAAGTATTCTATATTCTTTCCTTGATGCATATACTGAATAAAAGATTCAGACTATTCAAATCATCACTGATGGCTGCAAGAAAGCCAAGAAAGGGCAGATGTACCAGCAATGGCACACTTTTTTCAAGTGGCACAGGCCTAAGAACTGGATGTTAAACTATGTACATCAAACAGTGTTTACACATGGCCACAATTAAAATAGAATCATTATCTAAAAAAAATCTGTAAAAAAAAATTCCAACTAGACATTCTTAATACCTACCTACCCTCTTTGGTGCGGCAAGGCATACCTTTAACCCCAGCACTGGGAAGACAGAAGTAGATGAATCTCTGTGAGGCCAAGGCCAATCAGGGTTATAGAGTGAGCTTGGCTCAAAACCAAAATCCCACAACCTATCCAAAAGCAGAACAACTGGCTGGAGGGTCGGCTCAGGTCTAAGAGCACAAAATGCTCCTGCAGTTCCCAGCACCCACACGGAGGACTGCAACTACATGCAGCTCCACTCTCAGGGAATTCCCATCCTATCTTCTGGTCTCTGAGTATACACAGTGGTGCACATAAATTCATAGATGCACACACATATATAATTTTATATATAAATATATAAACAATTTAAAAAGTAGTAACAAGAACTCAGCTTAAAATACTTACAGTCATTTTGGGGAGCAACTTTCTTTGCATCTGGTTGATCTGCAAAATTAAATGTCGTTTACTTTTTGTCGATTAAAAACAAAGCTCTCCCCCACAAGCAAGAATGCCAATGTTTATCAAAATACCTGATATAAATGTTTACCACTTGAACCAACCAAAATTGCCACAATTCAACCTAGACTCAAAACTCAAAAAACCCCCAAAACCAAAACAACCATACCCACAAAACCTAAATTCTTTCATTCTCTTCCTGTTTAAGCAATGCACAGATACTTTAAATAGTTTAGAATGATACAAAACAAAGTATTTAAACGCTGGTGAATACCATATGCTAAAAGCTAATGATGCTTCTTCTATGGTAAGAACTGACAACTAGGTAGATAGCTATATAAAAATCTGACATATCAGCTATATAAAAATTTGACATATCCAAGAGCTAGTCCCAGGACAGGCTCCAAAGACACAGAGAAACCCTGTCTCGAACCCCCCCCCCAAAAAGACATATCAAAAGACAAGAGTAGTTGACAGTGATCACAAAGCTTTAATAAAAAGGAAAGCTCATATACAAGACAGTTTCAATCTAAACTGTTTTATTATTCCCAAATGAAACAGTTCACTACACGAGTTTAGCAAAAAACAAAACCTCAAAGCAACTACGTGACTGCCTTTCTCAAATAAACAAAATACATACATTAGAATAGACAGTCTATAGTTCAAAGCACTACTTTGTCATTTTCCCCACTCCAAGGCTTTTGTGTAGCAAAAATTCAGACACATAAACCAAGAGACAGTTGTGTTCACTTAAGAATCCACTGGCTTGTATTTCACGTTTACATACTGAACACAGGTAATAAATAAAAATTCCTGCCTTTAAAAGGAGAGGGCATTCCCTCCCAGTGTGTTGTACTGCTCGGATTTGTCCAAGAGCCATCTACACATAAAATAAAAAGAATACATTACACACAACATCTGAAGCATCATTAGCTCATTTTTCTTGCATTTTAAAAACCTCACTTGCAAATATAAGCACACTTAAAAGGAAATCAAGTACCCACTCAGGGCTACAAATACATTTCTATATGCTCAATTAGAATCCTTTGTAAAAGGGCAAGAATAGAATATCAAAATTTACACACACACCAGAACTAAAACAAAAAAGCACACACTTCTAATTGCAGAAGTGTCAATGTTTTTTTTTTTTTAAAAATAAGCACTATAAATCCACTATAAAAGCCTTTGAAGTGAATTTCCAAGTAAATGAATAAGCAGCATACCAAATAATTGGGAAAACTCAGGAAAATGTTTCCTAAGCAATTTATATTTTCATTTGTTTTCAGTATTAATGAGAAATCTGTGCAAACTAAGCATACTCCTAAGACAGGAAAAAAAAATGAACTGTTTACTATCCCAATAATACTTTCTCCTAGGCTCAAATTATACCTACCTTTTTTCTAGGTCTGTCTTTTCCCCTTTTCTTTCTGAGATCGATACACAGTACTATGTCAATAAATTATTTCAATAAATAAGAGTGAAAACCCCGCATCATTTGAAATACTGTGGGAGATAACTATAATGATTCCTGGCTATAACTTACCTCCATCTTCTAAGGGTCTCTTTTGTCCCCCATAACCATAGTCATTTGAATTCAATGATGTACCAGCATCACCCCCAATTTTTGCTGCAATCTTAAAAAAAAAAATCAGAAAGGTTACTATACTAACACACATTTACTACTCCAAATTTCCACACTAAATTTTCTACAACAAAACACTATTGAGTTGTTAAGATTAATTAAAACTATCATTAGTAGTTTAGGGAGCTAACAAGAATGGTATGAGCTCACGATTAAGCTCTATTAAAAAAAACAAAAACATCAGTTGGGTGGTGGTAGTGCACACCTTTAATCCCAGCACTTGGGAGGCAGAGGCAGGCAGATCTCTGTGAGTTTGAGGCCAGCCTGGTCTACAAGAGCTAGTTGCAGGACAGGCTCCAAAGCTACAGAAAAAAACCCTTCTCAAAAAACCAACCAAAATCAACAAAGTAGTCAGCAGGGCACCTAAGAGAAACAACAAGCTGTGAGAACAGTCTGGATCCCAATCCTACGTTCCCCATATCACATTTCTTCCTTCAAAGGATAGGTATGGGTAGCAGGACAATTCTGAAATGCTAACACTATGCTGCTAAATAAGATGGTTAGCAGTCAAGTTACATGTGGTTAATTGAAATGTAGCTACTCCAAATTTACACTTCTGTAAAACAGGCATTGGATACAATCAATGTGGAACAAACAGGAAGCATCTCAAAGAAACTACATTCAACACATACCAAAATATAACTGGGTATGCAGAGTTAAATAGTTTATATTACTACTGAGCAATGTTATATGCCGGAAATTGGGCAGTGGTGGCGCACGCCTTTAATCCCAACACTCCAGAGGCAGAGGCAGGCTGATCTCTGTGAGTTCAAGGTCAGCATGGACTACTACAAAACAGAATCCAGGACAGCCACTGCTGCACAGAGAAACCCTGTCTTGAAAAAAGGAAACAAACAAATAAATATATGACTGATATTTCTAAGATACTGATGTGGAACTAACCTAATTATCTGTTATAAGCAAGAGATTGGGGGAGGCTAAGAGTATATTCAAAGGCCTTACACCAAATATGGATCTGTTAAGTCATATCCCTATGTCAACTATATCTCCCAGGGTTATTAGATTTTCCTGTTCATCTACACCCATACCACCACACACAAAGTCTATGAAAAGGCCTACAATCTAAGTCTTCAGTGGTGATCAACTTTACTAACTACCTGTCATTTCCCCATTAAAAGCCTATTTCATCTGTGAGTACCTAACCTTTCCTGAAGGTTTTCCTAATCATACCTGGGCACACATCTTTTCACCTTTTGATTTCAAAATGCAGCATTTACAAACTGCACGCTGGGGATCTAAGTGCACTGTCTGGGGCTGATAAAGGAAGTCGGTAAGTGCCAGAGAAGATGGCATACTGAACTAGAGGAAAATGCTTTAGACTGTGACCACTCTCTACAGTTAGCTTTTATAAACACTTCTGAGGTTACTCGAACTCCAAGAAACACGCACAAGAAAGTATACTTCTTCATATTCCATCCAGCCATAGCTACAGAGAGACCTTAATCTCCTTACTATGGGATATCTATTGATAGTTCTACAACTGTCCAAAAGAAAATGAAAGTTGGTGGTTGGTTCATTCATTCAAGAAAAAGCAAAACCTTAAAAAATTGAAAACTGACAAAGACTAGAACACCACAATGCAGATAATTCTCCAAGATTAATCTTAGAAAATCATTTTCTTGGTAACCACAAACATAAAAAAAAAAATCCCTGAAGATCAATCAATTCCCAGTACAGCAATATGGTCTCACTCTGTTGCCCAGGCTGGCCTTCCTCCTTTCTCACATGTTGGAATATGAGCTCCATCAATAATTAATTTTATTAAGCATATATCATGTGTGGGTAATGTCTGATTTTAATTCACAGGTACAATCCAAGCTTCCCACTTAGATTTTTGTCCTACCTTATATATTTTTGCCCTGCTTCCTTCAAACAAGTCAGCACTTAGCACCATTCTCACTGCCGTTACACATTCTGGAGTTTAAAATGATGATTCTCAGAAGATAATGACCTGAAAAATGTCTACTTCCTAAATGCCGATCCACACTTTCCTTAGCAGTTCAAGGGTGGAGGTGCAAATCTACTTCTACTGTGCTGTCTAGTCAAATGTTCTCAGACATTCTGAGTTTCAATGACCACATCTTCACAAATGGGAAACTTCTACACACCTCCCTTACAGGATGGCTGTGGAGCACACGTTCAGCACAGATCCTAACATACAGCATACCCTCACCAATTCATCACAATATGTAATTCAATTCTAAAGTAGGGTCCACAGCAACACTTCAAAATTGTTTCGTGCCAGGCATGGTAGCAGATGTCTTTAATCCTAGCATTTGGGGGGGGCATAGGCAGGCGGATCCCTGTGAGTTCAAGGTCAGCCTGGGAGTGAGTTCCTAGGAGAGCCAGGGCTACACAGAGAAAGCCTGTCTCAAAAAAAAAAAGTGTTTTGGAAAATTAGCAATGCTTTATCTATCCTCAAAGATACAGGCGCACTATACTTAAAAAATATGCAAGTTATGGTAGTGCGGGCCTGCAATTCCAGCACTCAGGAAGCTGACGCAGACTCAAGATAGCGACGATACCTCTTTATCTCTAGGAGTTAACATTCAGATCACACAACTTAAAATTGGGCATCGGTGGCATACACCTTTCATCCCAAAGGCAGAGGCAGGCCTGGTGTACACAGTGAGTTCCAGGACAGCCAGAGCTGTGTAGTGAGACCTTAATCTCAGGACACTGCTGATTCAATTGAACACACCATGTACTTAATACAGGGCAAGGTCCTGAAGGGACCACTACACACCTAGAAAGTTCCGGTGAGAGCAGCACCACAATAAACTCTTTATTACCACAATCAAGGCTTGCTGACAAACAAAGCTTATTCGCTTTGAATCTAGCCAGTATTCCTCATTTTCTCACCTTTCCTCCTCCTATTCAATTCTATGCTACAGCTGACTTAACTCTTGCACTGTCAGTCCAGAAACCCCCACCTTTGTACAGGCTGCTGCTTCTCTGTACTGGCCAAAGGCTACCTGCCCCCAGTGCACTGCATGAATGTCACCCATCCACTATCTTGCACAGTGCCTGCCTCACAGTGCAAACATTTACATAATTGTCGTGCTTATTTTCTTACTAATCAAAGCATTAGCTATTCTGTTCAATGATATTTGATTCCTGGATTATCTCACACCTTAGAAAACGAATTACACACTTAAGATGTTTCAAAGCTGAGGGAGTGGAGCACACCTGTAAGTACTAAGGAGGCTTAGGTAGGACGCCTTAAATCCCAGGCCAGCCTGTCCTTTTACAAACCCTGGCATCAAAAAAATATTCCTCAAGAGGCCCAGATAAAGAGCCTCATATTTAAGGCTGTCTACTCAAGGAAGCTACGTGGTAGACAATCAACTCCCAAAAGTTATCCTCTGACTTCTCCACACAAACCACGACAGTCACTGAGCCCTCTCCACGAATAAATAAAACTATTTTTTCAGTATACGTGTACTAGTTAAATACGCTAGATGAATAAAAGACTAGTAAATCGTCCAACACGTGGTTTGCCACATCACGGTAGAGCTGATAAACTTTGACTCAGTAATCTTTCAGTCCTGTGGGGGGTTAAATTAGGAAGGAAGTAAACTCCTAATATAGTCAAAACCGACTTTAGCAATTACTTGTTCAACACTATTATAAAATGTCTAACAACTACGATGGAGTGTCATAAAAATATTTGTTTTATTAGCTTACACTCAAATTCCATAACGTCTTTTTGAGACAAGGTCTCTTTGTTGTCCTGGATGGTCTCAAACTCAAGAGATCTGCCTGCCTCTGCCCCTCGAGTGCAGGGACTAAAGACGACCGTACCCACCAAGGCAACGCTACATTTTTAAACTACAAAGAAATCAGAGGGCTACCTGAAGACACGAAAGTCCAGAGTTGAAAAAAAAGGATTTTCAAGTACAAGCACTTCTGTCTTTCAACCCGCTAAGTGGTGCCTTCGGGGCAGCAGTACGTAACACAAAGAGGATGGAGGTCTCGCCTCGGGGGAGGCAGATTCAAACCCGAAGCCCGGGGAGAACCGGCCTGAGGCTATTTTGGGAAGGAGGGAAGGACCGGCGGGCTGACCGCCCCGGGGAAGGGCGCTCGGGGAGCCTCCCCGGGCCAGGAGAACGTTACCTTCCGGGGAGGGAGGGCTCGGCGAGCACCGCTAGACGGGCAAGCCCGTCCTGCCCTCGCCGTGACCCGGCCTCCCAGAACCTTCCTTCCCCGCCGCTGTGGACAGCGACAAGCGCTTTACCGAAAGGAAGCCGACCGGCTCTGCGGAAGTGGAAGCCCCGGGGCCACGTTTGGGGAGCGCGCGTGGGAAGGGAGGCTCAGCCCGGACCGTGAGCGGGGCTCGGCCTGGGACCCCGGGGACAGACGGCCGTCTCCGGCCGCAGCCCGGGAGGCCGGCGGGGCCGGGGCCTAACCCGCCGGACGCTCTCGGGGAAGCCGCCGCGCTGCACGCTTACCTGCCGGGCTCTCTGCAGGGCATCTTTGAATGCATCGTTAACGCCTCCTCCGCCGCCGCCGCCTCCCGCTGAGCCAGACGAGGGCGGAGGCACCGTTGAGTAGTCGGCCATGCCCACGCTACAGCCGCCGCTGCCGCTTCCTCGCGGAGGCTGCCTTCTTGACTAACCGCTAAGAAAGGAAGAAAATGGCGGCCGTCGAGGCGCTATCACATTCTTGTGCGACCATCGTGCCGTAAAGGGGCGGGGACTAGGCAGCGGAAATCTCGCGACGTTTCAGAGCTAGCGGGGCTGGGGGCTGGCGCGGAGACGGGCCGCCCGGCAGAGACTATCGCGAGATTTGACTAAGCTATCGCGAGAGTAGCGTTGACAGGGCGCCCCTTCCCGGCGCGTTGCAGGCTTATTGTTCCCTCGCGGTGGCGTTCGTCGGTCGTCGCGGTGGCGTCTGCTCCTCGCCTCGTCGCGGCCTCGGAGCGCGTGTCCTTCCCTGTTTCCGTAGTGAGGCGCTTGACGCCGCCGGGCGTGGAGGTCACGCAAAAATGTCCCGCTAGCCCCCGAGGGCCGCGCGCGTGTCCGCGGCGACGCTGCCGAACCGTCTGCGGCCCCGGCGGGAGCCCAGCATCCTCCGGGGTGCTGAGCTGCCGCCGCCTGCGACTGCCAGGCTGTCGGGGGTCACACGTGGGCATGATCAGACCGCCCGCCGGGCCCTTAGTTCCCGATCGATTGCTACCTACCGAGTGTATATGTAAAAATAATGTGGGTGAGCGGATGGTGAAACTATGACCGCCCTTTGTCCTTTAAAAACGTGAGTGTTGTGACGTTCAGTGTTAGACCCCGCAGTGTTGTTGTGTGTCATTCGGTCAATCTCGTGGCCATACACGAGTGAACGGTCATGTTCTTCACCCAAATTGGCTTGATTGAGTTTACCCCACCCCCTGCGGGCCTGCAGATAAATGTAGTTTTCTGGATTAGATGATTTTATTAGGCAATTTCTAATATTTGCTTTATATGCCAATAACTACACATCTCTCTCCCCAGACCGTACCTGAGCATGCCTAATGTAATGCAAACAATTACTGGGGTGAGGGAGGGTTCTTAAATCCTAGTCTGTCTGTTTCAACTTCCGTGTGCCACAATGACCCCCCCCCCACCCGTTCCCAACTTAACTAAGAAATAATAGCATTTTGTATGTCATTTTCCCCCTCTCTCAGTCTAAGAGCATTTTCTTATCAGGAGTCTTAGAATGCGAGAAATATATGCTACCGGCTTCCTGATAACCGGAAGCTAATGTGCCCATAAGTTCAAGACCCATAGATCAGTTAACAAGTCATGTTCTTGGAGATAAAACCAGCGATTTTCTTTTACCCAGCTCTGTCTCGGCCATTTTATAGCTCAGCTCATCCTTTTTACATGTGTTGAGTTATCTCAGAATGTTGGTGGATTTGGAAAAACAGTAAAGGTATTGGGCTACAGATTTAATCATACCAGGGTGTAAAACCTCGAAGAGTTCCTAAAAAATACTCAGTCGCACTTTAAGAAAACTTTGCCCAACAAATAGCATTTATTCATCAGTAAATATTTATTTCATTAACTAGATTTACAACAATTAAATGTCCTGATCAAAATAATTCAGAGTATTATTTACTCCCCTCTAACATTGTTTAGGTTTTTTTGTAAATACCAAAAGAACCTCCATTTCTAATTTCAAAAAACATAATATATACTGGAAATGTGGATATTCTAGAATGGAATATGTTGGAATCAGTGTAGACTAGTTTTTTTTGTTTGTTTTGTTTTTTGAGGCAGGGTTTTTCTGTGTAACTTTGGAACCTGTCCCGACACTCGCTCTGTAGACCAGGCTGTCCTGGATTCATAGATCCACCTGCCTCTGCCCCCAGGTGCTGGGATTAAAGGCGTGCACCACCACCACCCTGCAGACTAAGCTTTCTTACCCTCGGTGCTATTGAGATCTTGAAGCAGATAATTGTTTGCTGTGTGGTTTGTATGCTACAGTATTTAGCAGCATTGTTGGTCTGTACTTGCCTGTAATGCTCTCCATGTCCTCCCATGCACCACCCATCGTGATAACTGAAAATATCTTCAGACGTTGAACTTAACACCTTGAAAAGCTCTCACTGAGAGCTGTTGGTTTCCTTGATTCGTATCCCTGCCCTTTCTCTGGCCATCAGAAAGACCTTATTGACCACATCACCAATATATGTTCTCAGGTCCATTGATTTTTACCTCTGCTGCTTCTAGCCCTGGCCCAAGTTACCACCTCTGTATTCTGGATCAAAAGGGTGACATTTTAGTTTGATCCTTCCTGTTTATTTCTGTGATTCAGTAATGAATTTGTGGGGCTGGAGAAATGGCTCAACTGTTAAGATCACTGGCTGCTCCTTCAGAGGAACAAGGTTTAGTTCCTACCACCCATATGACAATTAACATCTGTAGCTCCAGACCCAGGGGCACCAACATCCTCTTCTAACCTCAGTGAGCACCAGGCACACATGGTACTCATACATACAGACAAAACACTAGACCGTGTACAATGAAATAATTTTTTAAAAATTGGGAAAATTTGTACAGATGTATATAATATATAAGGATTCAAAAGTAACGTACCTAGTGTTGAAAAATATCCAAGAACTATACTCATCTGCCTTTTTGTAGTTCAAGTGCCTTTCTGACTATATTACAATCCATTCATCATTTCATGATTTCTTGAAAACAGATCTCTTCTGTATAGTTCCTTTCCCTAGAAAAGCTGTGTAATTAGTTTCTCTACATTTCTTCCTTTTCTCTTATGCTCTTCTGCAGCTGTTTGTTCACTTTGCTAGCCAAGAATTTCCTGCCTCAGTCTTTATCTTGCTTCTTCCTCTGCTGATGCCCTGGAGCCCTTGCCATGCACGCATGATCTGACTGCCTCCTTCAGGCCTCAGCTCACATGTTGTCCCAGACCACTCTGATGGCTCTTGTCATGCCATTCGGCAACCACTAGCTTATCACCATGCTTTACAGTGTTTGTCTGTGTTGTTTACTCTCTTATTTCCCTTAGAGTGTAAACTGGAGAGCAACACCATTGTCTCCATCATTATCATTCCTACCACTAGGCTGACAAGTCTAGTTATTTGTTGCATAAATAAATGTTAGACCCAAACTACATTTTAGTTCACTTGTTGATCTTGTGCCTCAGATTTCTCATCTACGCAGTGCTCATAACCTGCCTTGCCACTCTCAGAAGAGCACTTCTGAACTCTTCAGGAATCACACAGTTCTATGCCACTGGAAGTTGGTACTACAAAATATGTTAATTCATCTGTATTCTCAGGATCAGGAAGGAATTCCAGGAATTGTAGTACATTTTAAATACCCATGTTCAAATAGTCTTGGTAAAATTCAGGATCTGTGTAGATTGGCTCATCAGGTAAGAGCTCTTGCTGCATTAGTCTGGAGACGAATTCATATCCCCAGAACCCACATAAAAAGTTGGGCATAGTCACTCACAGGCCCTAAAACCACATCTGGGAGTGGCTGCCTAACTCATGGGTCACTATTTGCTTGAATAAATTAAAGTTCTAAAGTGCCAGAGAGCTTTTCTCCTACCCATGGAGAAGGCCAAAAGCAGGGCCTCCTGTGCAAGCAGACACTCATGTCACTGAGATATATATATATCCGGATAGGGTGCCAACGTATAGTCTACCAAAACTTCTATCAGCTTTGTAATTTAAGGTAGATAGTATGTTCAAAATATTAATAAAATCTTTTTGACATTTTCATACATTATTTTGATCATATTGCTCAGTTATACATATTTACTCAACATCTAGTATTTGAACATTGGTTCTTTTTTTTTTTTTTTGGCCTTGGGTGTCAGGTCCCCTGGAACTGTAACTACAGACAGTTGTAAGCTGCCATGTGGGTGCTGGGAATTGAACCCGAGTCCATCTGAAAGAGCAGTCAGTGCTCTTAACCACTGAGCCATCTCTCCAGCCCCTGAGTATTGGTTCTTAGATGAGTTCTAGCTGTACTGCTTAAGGAGGCAGCATATAATAAATCTATGGGTTTTTTTTAAATCTGAACTTAAAAATATTTTCTTCTTTAAATACCATAATATTTAAATCTTAGAAAGAACAGGCAATTTAAGAGAAGATTTCAAAATACTTACAAAACTTTAATTTTTTTTAAAAAACTTTAATTTTAAAAAAGGACTTTTCCCAATGGTTCATTGCCTTAATATTTAGGTAACCACAGATTCACATATTGAATGTGTAGAACTCAAATCGCCATGCTTTTGTAATTGGGACCTCTACTTTTCCTGTATAACATTCCCTCCTGGAAGTAGATTGTGTAGAAAACTGAAGATCTTAACCAGAGAAACTCTTTTTTAAATATTTATTTATTATGCATACAATATTCTGTCTGCGTGTGTGCCCGCAGGCCAGAAGAGGGCGCCAGACCTCATTACAGATGGTTGTGAGCCACCATGTGGTTGCCGGGAATTGAACTCAGGACCTTTGGAAAAGCAGGCAATGCTCTTAACCACTGAGCCATCTCTCCAGCCCTTGACCAGAGAAACTCTTAAGTAAAGATGGGTGGGAATGGGATATAAGACTCACTTGGAATAGCAGTTTTGTTTTTAGTAGAGTTTTATTTCTCTGATGACATTTCTATTTCTTTGTCTAGCTATGAACATTCTGGATTTTGTCTTCTGATTCTCTTTTGCTTTATATTAATAGATCTCATATTGTTTTGAAAATGCATTTAAAGAGACATACTTAAGAGGAAAATTAAACTTTTTACACAGAGCATCTAAAGTTACTGTTTTCCTTTATGATAGCACTTCTTTTTTCTTTTTTCTTTTTTTTTTTTTTTTTTTTTTTGGTTTTTCAAGACAGGGTTTCTCTGTGGCTTTGGAGCCTGCCCTGGAACTAGCTCTTGTAGATCAGGCTGGCCTCGAACTCACAGAGATCTGCCTGCCTCTGCCTCCCAAGTGCTGGGATTAAAGGTGTGCGCCACCAATGCCCAGCATAATAGCACTTCTTATGCCATTTTTTCTTGTAACAGCTAAGGATACTTTCCTTCAGAATAGAATGGTAGTCTTTGTTTTCATTTTTATTTTTTCTTTTCAAGACAGGATCTTACGCAGTCCAGGCTGACCTTAAACTTAAGATTGATAGGATTGAGATCTAGTAGGTGCTCAGTAATTCTTTTATTTATTCAGTTCATAAAAGAGCTGGGCATTGAGCTAGAGTCTGGGCAGGCAGAGTAGACAGTAAAAATGCCACCTTCATGAAGATAGTCTTGGTCCATAGGGTCAGTGAAATCACGAGTCACTTTGTCAAGTCTCTGCTTCCATCAGTCTGAGTAGTAAGAGTCTGGTTCAGTTGACAATGGACTGAAAGACTGGGTTGGGAAAAGCCTAACGATGGGATAGGTCATTCATCTAGCTAGCACTTACCTCCTAGAGTAAGTCACAGTATTGAAGAGAACTTTACGACTGCTCATTGTTGTCATCTTACTCCTTAGGTCTGTTTTAACCCCAAGTACAGAGCTGAGTACTGGCCAAGTCACAAGTCAGGCAGCACTGAGTGCATCTGACCACGCTGGCCCCAAACTTGTTCCATGCTAACGGTCCAGTTCTTTGCTTGAGATCCTGTTTTCTAGAGTATGAACTTCTTAAGGCATTGTTTCTGTTTTTGTCAGTTGGGAGTTATAAACAGAAACGTAGTGTATATGTAATGAGCTTGACGTTCCCTTCATACACATTTAGCTGGTTGGAAAATTGTGCAGGATGTATTTAAAATTTCCATTTGTCTATATCATACAAATCTTACTTTAGGTCCTATAGTTACCCATTTCTGCTCCTTCATTCAGCAGAGGTTTATCAGTGTGTTATGTAAAGGTCCTGTTCTGGTAGAGAAAGCGGGAGGGAGGAGGAGGGAGGGAGGGAGGAAGATCCCTCTGGGAGATTCCAGCCTAGTGGAAAAGGCATACATTTATATAGTAATAAGTGAGCTGATTTCTGGCGACAAGTGTGGATTAGGAGCCTACCCTCATTCAGGGCCACAGCAGCACAACCTCCAGCTGGACTCAAGGCAGAATCAAGCTGTGTGGAGGGTGTCTGGAGTAAAGGGTGGCACCCTTGCTTTAAACAGAACAAATAACATGCACAGGCATACCATGTGGGCAGGTAATTTCAATATTGCTGTTGCTTGGGATTTTTTAAGCTGCTCATAGGTCTCTGGTAGTGACACATCATTGTACATTTAAGCCTTATTTCTTGCCAGTTCTGTATTTATGAATCTGCCTTATTCACAAAATTATTTTTATCCCCAGATCAATACTCAGAATGACTTAGGGTCATTTGAAGATGCACATATACTGAATAGCAATGTGAATCTTATGAACAGCTCAAGTTATGAGCCATTCTTTTCAAAAAGTTATTAATGTGTGCGTGTGCACATACACAGAGGCTAAAATGGGTTCCTTCCTTTTCTTATTCTCTACCTTTTTTTTTTTCTTTATCTTTTTTGAGCTGGGACCTCTTACTGAACCTGGAGCTTGCTGTTGAAGCTAGGCTAGCTGGTCAGTGAGCATGCAGGATCTTGCTCTCTCTGCTCCCATAGCGCAGGGATTAAAGATGCACACAGCCTTGGCAGCCTTTTCACTAGTGCTGGGGATCTGAGCTCAGGTCCTCGTGCCAGCACTTGAGCCAACTCTCCAACCCCTTCCGCGGTCTTGCTTTATCTTCGTTTAACTTCATTCCAGCATGACTTACACTGCTATTGGCCATGAGGGAATGCCAATGAGTCAGTAATATAAAATAGGGATCTTTAAGTAGGAATACATTAAAAAAAAAAGGTTATGTATTGGGGTGGTTGATGAAAATACGAGCAGAGGCTAGCAGGAACCTGTATTTCCCATAGGGAGAATGACTCGGAATTTGCTAACTCAGCATCTGTTGCGGTGTTACAGAAAGTAAATTTGTTTTGCGGGAAATGACTGGTCATTTGTGTTCAGGATTGATGGGTTAGACCAAAAAAAAAATTGCACTGTGAAGTAGCTCTTCTCAGCCTTTTATAACACATGCACTGCCTGTGAGAACAGATCAGCTTACACTCCAGTTATTCCTATACCTATTATATGTTCCCTGTGGCAGGTATGCCCAGGCTGAGAGTTTATTATATAAAGTATATGTCAAAAGAATTTTGCAAAATTCAGGGTTTTTTGTTTGTTTTTGTTTAGTGCTTTTTAATATACTGCCCTGTCCTTCATGAGAAATAATTTGTACATAGTGGGGGTCAGCAAACATTTTCCTGTTTTTTTTTTTTTCTAAAGATTTATTTATTATGTATACAATATTCTGCCTACACATGTCCTATAGGCCAGTAGAGGGCACCAGATCTCACCACAGATGGTTGTGAGCCACCATGTGGTTGCTGGGAATTGAACTCAGGACCTCTGGAAGAGCAGTCAGTGCTCTTAACTTCTGAGCCGCCTCTCCAGCCCCCAAACATTTTCCTGTTAATGGCCAGTCAGTAAATATTTAGGCATTATTAGCCATCTAGTCCTGGCTTTAACTGCTCAATTCCACCTCTGTCTGGTGAAGGCCATGATAGTAAGTACCTTCTGTATTTACAGTGGAAACCTCTGTGGGCCAGTGACTGTCCCTTCTATCCGGTCACGACACAGACAATGATCTAATCCAGTGGAGTCTCCTAAGAGTTGTCTGGATATGCCAACTTAGTCCAGATAACCAAAAGACTATATGTTTGTTTTTTATGACATTCATTTCTGTGTGTGGGCCATGGCATGAGTGTTGGAGGTCAGAGTGCTGTTTTTCCTCTCATGTGCGCTCTGGGGATCGAACTCAGGCCGTCAGGCTTGCTGGCAAGCTCCTTGACCTACTGAGCTTTCTTGTTGGCCAATAAAGACTTTACTTTAAAAACATTTACACAATTTCTTTTTTCTTTTTGGTTTTTCGAGACAGGGTTTCTCTGTAGCTTTAGAGGCTGTCCTGGAACTAGCTCTTGTAGACCAGGCTGGCCTCAAACTCTCAGAGATCCACCTGCCTCTACCTCCCAAGTGCTGGGATTAAAGGCGTGCGCCACCACCACCCGGCTAATTTACCCAATTTCTATTTCAATTATTTTTGATATCTTAATTTTAAAAATCTGCCCTCTTTAGTCAAAAAGCAAGTTTGAGCCCACTGTATTTGGAATTAAGCAATCAGTTATCCTGTTTTATAGTGGTTGGTGAATTTCTTTAGCATGGGTTTGCTATTTTTTTTTTTTTTTTTTTTTTTTTTTTTTTGGTTTTTCGAGACAGGGTTTCTCTGTGGCTTTGGAGCCTGTCCTGGAACTAGCTCTTGTAGACCAGGCTGGTCTCAAACTCACAGAGATCCACCTGCCTCTGCCTCCCGAGTGCTGGGATTAAAGGCGTGCGCCACCACTGCCCAGCAGGTATGCTCATTTTTATGAATATCATGTTGCTTATTTTTGGTAGTTGTCAATAAGTCTTTGAGTTGTGGTTAAGTCTCCTTAGTAGCATCAGTTTGATTATACCTGCATGGGTATAATGTAATTTGTAGTAAAACTTGGTACTGTTTAAATTTAAGTGTTTTAAAGCTATAAATACATAGCAAGCTAAATATCCTGCTGGGCAGCCAGTTGGCCACAGTGTTGGCCAAGAGCCCTATGTTCCCATGGGGCAACCCATCTCCAGCTGCTTCCTCTTGGGTCATAAACATCCTTTCCTTGTACTACTTGCCTGAGAAGCTACAGTTCTCTCCCTCCCTCCCTCCCTCTCTCTCTCTTTCTCTGTTTTTCGAGACACGGTTTCTCTGTTGTGGAGCTTGCTCTGTAGATCAGGCTGGCCTTGAACTCAGAGATTAAAGGTGTGCACCATCACCACTCTGCGAAGCTACAGTTCTTACTTTATGCACAGCCACTTAATTCCTTCTCTACCTGTTTATGAGGAAAAAAATTCTAGGAATGAAGAAATGAAAAACCACACCAGTCTGATTCCTAGTGTTAACTTAGCCTGAGCATCATGCTAGTATTTCTTGCTTTAGCATGTGAAGGTACCTTGGTTTTGATTTGGTTCTTTGTTTTGTTTTATTTTGTTTTGTTTGTAATTTTGTCTTCCCCCTTGCCCCCATTCCCCTTTGCGCCACTAACTGAACCCAGGACTTTGTTCTTGCCAGACAAGTGCTCTACCACTGAGCTAAATCCCCAACTCCTGAGCATGTGTAAATCAGCCATTACCACTACCTTAAAGACAAAGTACTGGGTTTTGTTTCAAATCCCTTTATCCTTTTTTTAAACAAATGGTATGAAACATTTTGAGGGTGGCAGGATATGCTGTAAGTGTGGCTACACACTGAGTTCAAAGGTTTAGTCCTCCTCAAAATATATAGTGTCTTGTTGGCAGTTGTATGTGGATTGCATGTCACAGTGATCTTTTAACATACATGTTATAAGCCCATCATCAGTGTATCAAGACATATAAAATGACCGAGAATCCCATTTTATTTTGGCCTCCTAAATTGATGTTTAAAATAAGTGTGAAAACAAAACAATAAAGTGTGTGTGTGTTTGTGTCTCTGCCAGAAGTAAATATCGAATGCAGAACAAAAAAGTGTGTGTGTGTTTGTGTCTCGACCAGAGGTAAATATCGAATGCAGAACAAAAAAGTGTGCGTGTGTTGTGTGTGGCAGAGGTAAATGTGGAATGTCTTCCTCTATTACTCTCTGGTTTTTAAGACAGTATCTCACTGAACCTAGAGTTAGGAGTTAGCTGTTCCAGCTAGACTGGCAAGCAAGCACCCAGCATCTGCTGTCTCTGTAGCTCTTCCCACACTCCCCAGCTTACAGGTACATGCCACTTGGCTTTGACAGGGTGCTGGTGAGCTGCACAGGACTTTATCCACTGAGGCCCCACCCTGCTCCAGGAGCACTATAATGTAGGTCACAAGATGCTAGGTAGGTATACTAGCTCTCTTTTTGTCTTGAAGTTCCTAGTAAACTTTGGGTGACTTCCTCTTAAAAGAAAGTAATAAAGAAGGACTAATTGTTACTTGGAAATTATATTAGGAAACATTTAAATGTCCCAGTTTGAATAAATTCTGTACTCCTCAAAAGAAAAATAAATTTATTCACATTCAAGAAATTTTTGAAGCAGGGAATATTTCTGATTACTGTTTCCCAATGACTAGTGGATTTTGTTTGTGTCTCTACATAGCCCTGGCTGTTCTGGAACCCACTAGGTAGACCAGGCTGGCCTCAAATTCAGATCTGCCTGCCTCCCCATCCTGAGTGCTGGGATTAGAGGTGTGTCACCAGTCCTGACTGCTCGTTATAATATTTAGTAAGCTTCTTAAAACAATTTTACTTTTACGTTATTTTTAAAAGGCTTGTTCTTTAAGTTTTTAAAATTTTACTTTGTATCTCTTTGAAGATAATTAAAATCAATTTAAATGTATATATTCTATTATGCTTTGTATAGGGCAGTGTTTCTCAACCTGTAGGTCATGACCCCTTTAAGAGTTGACCAACCCTTTTACAGGGATTGCTTAAGACCATTGGAAAACAGAGATATTTATATTACAATTTTTAACAGTATCAAAATTATAGTTATGAAATAGCAATGAAAATAATTGTATAGCTGGGGCTCACCACAACATGAGGAACTGTATTATAGGGTTACAGCATTAGGAAGACTGAGAACCACTCGTATAAGGAAAGTATTATAAAATTGAGCAATACATAGTATCAAAAATTGAAAAATTTTGGAATTACATAGCTATAGTGATAGACTGCTGGATATTTTAGACAATAGAGACAGTAGTCCCTGGAGATCCACTCCTAATACAATTCTACCTCTTGTTGACCTTTATGGTTCAACATCTAAATGCTTTTTGGACAATTAAAATATTAATAAAATGTTCATTAAAATTACTTTGCTAAGAAAACCAAAAAATAATTTCACAGGCTTCAAAATAAATTGTCATTTAATATTTGGATGACCAAACAGTTGGACAGAATTAGCTTTCTTCCTTCCTTTTTTGTTTTTCAGCACTGGGGATGGAAGCTAGATCCTCTTCTATGCTATGCAAGCTACTTGAACTAGCACCTAAAAAATGTGATTGTGCTTGTGTACGTGGGGTCTGTGTGCCACCACATGCTTGGAGAACGGCTTGCAGGAGTCAGTTCTCCACAGTGTGGGTCCTGGGAATTGAAACAGGTTTTCAGGCTCAGCAGCAAGTGCTTATACCTACAAAGCTGACCTTAAAGTGGCCTTTTAAAAATAAGATTTCTGTTTTATCTAATTATTTGTGTGTGTGTGTTTGTGTGGTGTGGTGTGTGCCACATATGTGCCAGTTCCTGAAGAGGCCAGAAGAGGCTGTAAGATCCCCTGATGCTGTAGTTATAGCTGACTGACGTAGGTAGTGGGAATGGAGCTGAGATCCTCTAGAAGACGGAATTCTGTTAGCCACAGCGCCGCCTCTGCAGCCCCTGAAGCAGTACCTTTGGAAGAGCATGGACGCACAGTTTTCAAAATAACAATGAAACTTGGAACAATCTGACCACTCCTTCTCATTCCCGTACTTTTACCTGGCCAGCCTCCTCCTCTCGTAGACTAACGTGATCTCTTCATCTGGACTTTTTTTGTTCCTGATCCACATGTTAAACCCTCTCCCTTCCCTCTCTCTTTCAGAATCTATCAGAATTTCAAGTCATTGTTCACATTCTCTTCCTACTCCTATTTTTTTTTCCCAAAAAGATTGAGCTCAGGGCCTTGCCATGCAAGACAAATTCTACCATGGAGCTGCATCCCTAGCCCTCATGTTTATTTTGAAGCCGTTTCCATACCAACTAGTCTGCGTGGAGGAAGGAAAACAGCTAATACCTGCACAGTATTTCACTTCCATGTATTTTCTTGCTCTTGTGAAGCTTTATTTTTAATGGTGTATGTGAATCTGTGTGTAAGTATGTGACAGTTGAATGCATCTGCCTGTAGACACAGGAACAGCAGACCCCCTGGGGTTCTGGTCAGGGATAAGCCACCCAACATTGATGCTGGGAAGTACTGAACTCGGGCCCTCTGCAAGAGACTAGTTTGTGCTCTTAACCATGGAGTCAGCTCTCCAGCCCCAATTTTCTAATTCTTGGGTCCCTCTCATAAGGCAGAAAATGTTAGTCGTTGTATAAATGAGGGACTCAAGAATTAGTGCATGACTTTTCTAGAACTCAGATCAGAAATCAAGTGGCAAAGCTAAATATGCAGAACCAACTCCTTTCCAAGTTTTTATTTTTTTTTGAAGATTTTTATTTTTATTTTGTTGTTTTTGAGACAGGGTTTTTCTTGTAACAGCCCTGTCTGTCCTGTAATTTGATTTGTAGACCAGGCTGGCCTTGAACTCACAGAGACCTGCCTGCCTCTGCCTCCCAAGTGCTGGGGTTAAAGGCCCATCTTAATTTTTATTTCTATGCAGATGAGTATTTTGCCTGAATGTCTGTGTGTGTACCACATATGTGAAATACACACAGAGGTCAGAAGAAGGGGTTAGATCCCCTGGACCTGGAGTTACAAGTGGCTGGGAGCCATCCTGTGGGTACAAAACACTGAACCCGGGTCCTCTTGCAAGAGCAGCCAGTGCTCTTAACCCCTGAGCCAGCTCTCCAGAACTCATTTCAAGTCTTTCTTTTATATTGCAGTTGTCTTATAAGCCATATAATAACTTAATATTTTTTAAAAATATACGTGCATGAGCATTTTGCCTACGTGTATGCATATGTACCACATGCATGTCTGGTGCCCATGGAAGTCAGAAAAAGGCATTGGATCCCCTGAAACTGGAGACGTGGATGATTGTGAGCCACCACGTGGGTTCTGGAAACCAAACTTGGGTCCTCTTAACCCCTGAGCCACCTCTCCAGCCCCGACTGAGTAGTATTTATTTGGTGATTAAATTGTTCACTTGTTTTGCACCACACTTTACTGAATGGAATTGTCAACTGTAGACTTGAAAGCATGTTTATATTTGTGCAGAGAGTAAAGGACAGGATGAGAACCAAATACAGTTCTTAGCAGAATCACACATCTTGTTGACATGGGTGATTTTGACATTGTGTGAATGTCAGCGTGTTAACACAGGATGGCTGTGATATTACTAGGCAACAGAATCTTATGTAATTGCTGTCATCTGTGTGGTTCAGTCTGTTGACAGAAGCATCCCCGCTGCATGACACATGAGCAGCAGAATGAAAGAGGTCAGTAAGCACTGCTTGTCAGGCTGTTTGTCTTTCCGAAAGCGTCACAGTTAGCCTGGACCCTTTAAAGAGTGTGGTACCCAGTCCTGCTCCTTCAGTTAAAAATACCAGCCCATCATACTGCAGGTGTGTGCTGGGCCAGAGAACTAAGCAGGGGAGCCTTTACTGGGTGGTGTGTAACCCTCTCCATAGTATCTGACGCTTGCCTTGTTTCTTTTTTTTTCTTTTTTTTTAAAAATTTTTTTATTAATTAAATTTTTTTTATTTCTCTCTGCTCCCCTCCCTGCCACTCCCTTCCCTCCCTCAACCCTCCCCCAAGGTCCCCATGCTCCCAAATTATTCAGGAGATCTTGTCTTTTTATACTTTCTACTTCCCGCGTAGATTATATCTATGTAAATCTCTCTTAGTGTCCGTATTGTTGTCTAGGTTCTCTGGAATTGTGGTTTGTAAGATGGTTTTCTTTGCCTTATGTTTAAAAACCACCTATGAGTGAGTACATGTGATAATTGTCTTTCTGTGTCTGGGTTACCTCACTCAAAATAATGCTTTCTAGTTCCATCCATTTTCCTGCAAAATTTAGGCTGTCGTTATTTTTTTCTGCTGTGTAGTACTCCATTGTGTAAATGTACCACATT
>PVIU01012627.1:7887-59304 GCA_004026605.1 Ondatra zibethicus | reverse complement strand
ATGTGTGGGGTATGTATATATCTGTGTGTTCATGTGTGTGGGGTATGTATATATCTGTGTGTTCATGTATGTGGGATGTGTATATATCTGTGTGTTCATGTGTGTGGGGTATGTATATATCTGTGTGTTCATGCATGTGGGATGTGTATATATCTGTGTGTTCATGTGTGTGGGGTATATATCTATCTGTGTGTTCATGCATGTGGGATGTGTATATATCTGTGTGTTTTTGTGTGGGGGGTGTGTATATATCTGTTTGTTCATGTGTGTGGGGTATATATCTATCTGTGTGTTCATGTGTGAATGTGGTATATGTGCACTTGTATGTATATGCATATGGTGGTCAGAGGACACAGGGGTGGAATCCAGGTCATCAGTCTTCATGGCAAATTCCTTTACCCATTGAGCCATCTCTCTGGGCCTCCATGTTGTTGTTTATTTATTTATTTATTAATATTTATTTATTTATTTCTTATGTATACAACATTCTGCCTCCATGTATGCCCGCACACCAGAAGAGGGCACCAGATCTCATTACAAATGGTTGTGAGCCACCATGTGGTTGCTGGGAATTGAACTCAGGACCTCTGGAAGAACATGCTCTTAACCACTGAGCCATCTCTCCAGCCCATGTTATTTATTTATTTATTTTGAGACATGGCCTTACTATGTATACCTGGTTGGCCTGAAACTCACAGAGATCTACCTGTCTTGGTCCCCAAGGTGCTGGGTTAAAGGTGTCCACCATCATGCCTTTTGTCTCCATGCTACTCTTTGAGGCAGGGTCTCTCACTAGCCTGGGGCTCACCTGTCCAACTAGGCAAGAACTCAGCCAGCCAAATACAGCCTGTCTCTGCTTCCCCAGGCTGGGGTTACAGACATGTACCATCATGCCTAGCTCTTTAAGTGGGAACTCGGGTGTTAAACTTGGCTCACCATCAACTGAGCCACCTCTTCAGCCCATTGTGACGGGATCTGGAATCATTTAGGAGATAAGCTTCTAGGCACAACCTTGAGAAAGTTTCTAGATTGGGCTCACTGAGGTGGGAGGGCCCACGCTGAGTGTGGGCAGAACCATTTCATGAGCTAAGAATGAACAAAAGAGGAGACAAACCCCTGGGCAGTGGTACCTCAGGCCTTTAGTCCCAGCACTTAGGAGACTTAGGAGGCAGAGGCAGGTGGATCTCTGTGAGTTCAAGCCCAGCCAGGAGACAAACCGAGCATCAGCACCCATCTCTGTCCTCTTCCTGACTGTGGGTGCAGTGTGACCAACCGCCTGCTTCTGCAGCCACACCTTCTGCCGTGATGGACTGTCTCTGTGAGCTGTGAGCTAAGTTAAACCCTCCTTCCTTATTTGAATGCTTGGTTGACAATTGGTAGAAAGTGGGAAAGGATTAAGGGTGTGGCCTTGCTGGAAGGGTGTGTCATTGGGGGGCAGGCTTTGAGGTTTCAAGACCCACACCTTGTATTTATGAATGTAAGTTCTCTCATGCTACTGCCATGCCTGCCTGTCTGCGGCCATGCTCCCTCCATCACTGCGGTCCTGGACTGAAACTGTGAGGCCTAACAAACTCTTTCTTCTGCACATTGCCTTGGTCATGGTGTCTTCACATGGCAACAGAAATGTGACAGACAGTCCTTGTCTGGGCGTGATGTCTTTGCACAGCAACAGAAAGGTGACAGACAGTCCTTGTCTGGGTGTGATGTCTTTGCAAGCAACAGAAAGGTGACAGACAGTCCTTGTCAGATGTTTCATCACAGCAATGGGAAAAGTGAGCAAAACCTAACTTTGAATCATTGGACAGCACTGAACAGGACAGAAATACCAGGTCCTGTGTATTTCTGACACAGACGTGGCTCCCGCTTTTTATTTTTCTTTTTTAGTTGTTTCAGCAACTTAATGAATGGGGGGGGGGCATCATTACTTACCCATTTTACAGATGAGGAAAAACTGAGTCCCAGAATGGAGAAAGTACTTGCTATAAATTGTGTATGTAAGAACAAGGCACAGTGAGGTTGATCATCATGCCCAGGGTCACACAGCATCCTTAATGATCCTGGGTTGAAGAGGGAATTCACAGAGTCGAGGTGGGCAGGTGTCCTGCTTTGTTTTCTGTCACCAGGACCAAAAACAGCTTTGGGAGCAAAGGGTTTACTTAATCTTACAGCGTACAGTCTGTCATGATGGGAACGCATACACCGGCGGGGGAGGGATGGAGGCTGGGGAGGGGTGGGGATGGGTGTGTGGGGGGCAGGGACACACACAGGGGAGGAGATTGGGGGGAGGGAAGGTGTAGCTCCTCTGGTCATTTTGAAATCCGGGCTGTGGGCTGGTATAGCATTGCCTGGTGTGTGGGTGTGGGTGTGCGCGCGCGCGCGCGTGCACGCGCACGCACTCATGTAAGGGCCAAGGACAACTTTCAGGAGTTGTTTCAGAGGTCAAACTCAGGTCCTCAGGCTTGGCAGTACACACTCTCACCCCTTGGCCACTCACCAGCTTTTTTTGTTTTGAAACAGAGTCCATGTGAGTCCTCAAACTCACTATATGTCTTATGTATTTTAGACTGGCCTTAAACTCCGGATCCCCCTGCCTTCACCTGAAAATGCTGGAATCACAGGTTGGCGCCGCCAGGCTCTGTTTATGTGACGTTGGGCATGGAACCCGGCAGGCTGTCTAAACTGAGCCACAGCCCTACAACCTGGCTGGTGTTTTGATTTTTGAGACAAGGCCTCATTAGGTAACTGGCCTGGAACTCGCAGTAGTCCTCCAGCTTCAACCTCTCCACTGGCAGTGGGGTCTAGTTATAAATGGTCAAATCCACATCTGGCCACGAGGGGGCGCGAGCGAGCCGATGATTGGCAGGGCTCCTCGCTCCCGCGTCCCGCAGGAATGCTGCTGGCGAGCAAGGCGGTGCTGGCCTCCTGCCCTGAGCAGCTGCTTGCTGCGACTGCCTTGCAGCTCGCCTTCCCCTCCCTGGACCTGGGGATTGGCCTTGCAAGGACTTATCTGAGCAGACACGAGTGACCTGGGGCCGCCCGCCTCCTCCGGGGCACTCAGCCCAGGGCTTCCCGAGAAAAGGCTAGGCAGGCTTCAGGAGGCCAGAAGATATTACCAGTATCCATGTAATTGGCAAGGGCTGATAACCTATCCGGTCTAGCACAGAGCAGTCTTTCCTAGCAACGCCTTGAGCTTATAGATAAGGCACTGAGGCAAGCCAGAAAGGCGTGGTTTCTACCAGGTGGACCCCATCAAGAGTGCTCTGTGATTTCCAAGGACATCAAGAGACCTCCTTCGGCCTCTGTTTCTGTTAGCTGAGGATGATCCTGAACTCCTGACTCTCCTGCCTTTACTTCCTGAGTGCTCGGATGGACCTCTGTGCCTGCTTCATTCCTGAACTGCAGTTGTTTCTGCTACTACTGTGTCCGCATCATGTGAGTTCAGGGGTCTAAACACTGGTCTTCGGGATTCCAACAAGTGCTTTCTGAGCCATCTCCACAGCTCTATTTGTATTTTGTAGCCTAGGCTGGCCTTACACTCACTATGGAGCCCAGACTGGTTTCAGATTCACAATCCTCCTGCCTCAGCTCCCACTGCTGGGATAACACAAACACACACAGTTCCCAGAGGGCATCTGATCACTATCTTTAATTTTCTCAAGGCTTTGTCTGCTGGCCTGGCTGCCTCACCTCTCCAGACACTGACCTGGGGCTAAGAGAGACGGAAGATTCAGAACTGACTTTGTCTGTCTAGTGTTTGTCCTTCTGGGTGTGAACAGGAGGGGCCTGCCAGCTCAGTGCACCTTGGGTAGTCAAGAAAGGCCTCTTGGAGGAAGCAGCGTTTAGACTGGGATCAGACAGTGGTCAGCAGACAAAGTGACATATGTGAGCTCTCTGGGAAGGCCAAGGCAGTGAAATCACCTGAACCTAAGAAGTCAAGGCTAACCTAGGCAACATGCACAAGACAAGCCTTGTCACTCCCTTCTTCCCCAAAAGGTAGGAGGGCTGGGGGGCTGGGAGACATCTCAGGGATGAGGATATGCTTATGGGGAAGTGCTTGCCACACAGGTGTGAGGACCTGAGTTTGTACCCTCAGAATCGACAAGAAGTCAGCTTGTCTGTAGCCAGCACTCCTACACCAAGTGGAACTGGAGACAGGGGAACCCTGCGGCTCAACGGTCAGCCAGCCTGGTATTGGCAGTGGTGAACAAGAGACTGTCCCAAACAAGGTGGGAGCTGAGGACTGACACCCGAGATTGTCCAGTGACTTCCACATGTGTGTTATGGTGCTTGGGAGCCCCCCCATCTTATTTATACATACAAAGGCTAAAAAGCTAACACATGTGTCAAGTGAAGGAACGATGGCATTGCAGAGGGAAGAAAGATGGTCTTATTTCACTGAGGTAACTGCCAATGGAAAGACCTGAGAAGAGGCTGGGTGTGGATCACCATGAGAATAAGGCCAGCCTGAGATACGTAGTGAGACTCTGTCTTAGAACAGCTGGGGCTGGGGCTTAGTTGGCAGAGTGCTTGGCACATCCAAAGAAACGGGTTCTGTCCATAGTATTGAATAAAGCAGGCATGGTTGTGCCCACCTTAGTCCTGGCGCTCAGAAGATGGGGACAGGAAGATTAGGAGCCAGGTCATCTCCAACTATATAGTCATTTCAAGGCCATCCTGGGCTACTTGAGAGCCTGACAAAACAAATGGACAAACAAACACCAACAAACCTAAGGCCAAAAGAAAAAAAAGGTGAGCCTTGTGGTGCACACCTTTAATCCCAGCACTTGGGAGGTGGAGCAGATCTCTGAGCTCAAGGCCAGTCTTGAACTGAGTTCTAGGACTGTTACACAGAGAAACCCTCTCAAAAAACATCTCCCACCAAAGAAAAACCCAACCCAAACCAAAACCAAAACCCTAGGGCCAGGGAGATGCTTCCATGGACAAAAGCACTTGCCATACAAGCCTAGAGAGTGAGTTTAGTCCCCAGGTGGAAGGCGGATACTAGAGAATTGCCCAGAAGATCAGGGAGCACCTAGCGTGGAGTGTATGGCACCACAGCAACAAGACAGAAGGAGAGGAGAGACGCCGGAAGATCCCAAAGACCTTCACAATGTGTAAGGACTCACACACACACGCAAACACACACACACACACACACACACACACACACACACACACACACACACACACACACGAGCTGTAGCACGATTAATAAAAACCCAGAGATAGATATTGGGGTTCAACCTGAGGGCCAGAAAAGCAAAACAGCCAGCCCCCGGCTCTTACCTCTCCCTCAGTCTGAAATGGTGATCCTGCCTCCAGGAATCTCAGAATGAGAGTGAGAGCTGACTCCTCCATTTTATATTCCTTTCTAGGGCTGGGATTAAAAACATGCACTGCTACCACCCTGTTTCTTTGGCAAACTAGTGTGGCTATTGGGTTTAAAGGTGTGTCTCACCACTGTCTGGTCTGTAAGGGTGACCAGGGTGGCTGTTTTACTCTCTAATCTTAAGGCAAGCTTTATTTATTAAATTACAAATGAAATATCACTACTCACAGCCAAAACCAAAACTAAATAAATGAAAGTAGCTCTACTCTGTGATATTTTTTCTTTTAGAAAAGATTTATTTTATTCGTGTATATGTATGTGTGGCTGGTGTGTGTATGTGGTGTGTGTGTGTGAGTGAGTGTGTGTGAGTGTGTATACATGTGGTGCTGTCCCCTTGAAGCTAAAATTACAGATGATCCTGAGTTGCCGAACGTGGGTGTTTGGAAACCAGCCTTGGTCTTCTGTAAGAGCAATGACTGCTCTAACCGCCGAGCTTTTGTTTTTAATTTTAAAAACGATTAAAGCTGGGAAATGGAGAGATGACTCACCAGCTAAGAGCACTGACTGCTCTTCCAGAGGACCTGGGTTCAATTCCCAGCATCTACGTGGCAGCTTACAACTGTCTGTAACTCCAGTTTCAGGGGATCAGACACCATCACACAGACATACATGCAGGCAAAACACCAGCACACAGAAATAAATCATTTTTTAAAAAAATGACTAAAGCTGGGTGTGGTGGCCCTGGCCTATAATCCTAGCACTTATAGGTAGGGGTGGGAGGATCAGGGATTAGAGACCAGCCTCGGTTATGTGAGACTCTGAACTCAGAAAAGAAAATTAAGATGGTAAATTTCACATTGTGAATATTTTATCATATTTTTAAAATTATTAGGAGAGAATGTCTTAATGGAAAAAATACATTCTTTTAAACCCTTTCACTGAGAGCAGCATGCCATACACCAAGTTTGGAACTTAATTTCTTTCTTTGTTTTTCTTTTTAAACATGTGTTTATTCGTGAGGGGGTAGGTGGGTGTGAACTTGCTACACCTTGACTGTGGCAGTCATAGAACAGCTGCAGGAGTTGGCTGTCTCCATTTGCAATGTGAGTCCTAGGAACTGAGCTCAGGCTCCGGGGAAAGTGCCTTTACCAGCTAAGCCATCTTGCTAGTCTGTTGAGTTCTTTTCTTGACTATGCATCTTGGAGCATTTTCTGCAGAAGCCTGAACAGGCTTCCTCATTCTCTTTCAAACCTGCAATGCATTCCGTCTTGTCTAATCATTTCTGGGGCTGCTTTGCTACTGATGGATCAATGGACTGTCTCCAGGGTGTTTTTTTGCTGTTATATAAACATTAGAATGAACACATCATTTCACACAAGTGCCAGAGTTCATGAGATAACTTGGCCTGGATTTTTGCCTTTGCTATTGCTGTGTGAGCATTCTGAAGCTCGCCTCTACCCTGAAGGGTTGCTGTCTTCATGCTGGCTTCCCTGGAGTATCACCATGACTGTTACGGGCCTTCTGCATTGATGCAAACAACTTAACCACCAGGCTGGAGAGATGGCTCAGTGGTTAGATGAAGATGGATGCTTAAAAGAAATCCCACACTAGCTCAGAATTGAGAATAATAGAGGGTTATTTATTTAGGGGTAGACTCACAAATCACAATCCTCTGCTGGAATGGAGAACAGCAACTGAATCCTGAAGCAGGAAAAGAGGCTGGATGCATGCTTTACCTCTGCATAAATAGTATAAGAGGCCACGCCCAGTGGGCAGTTAACTTAAAGGCTACTGGCTGTATATGTATATTTCTGCCCTTGATTAAGATATTATGTTTGTTAATTTAAAAATGTAATGTATAATTAAGAAATATGGGTTAATAGATAGTCATCTAAATAATAGTCAAGATTGTAGGCATGTTAGTTACATTTTCTAGATATACAGGGATATATTTCAATTAGTTTGGTATTCTTCAAATCTTTCAGAGACCTTCAGAATATGGCATTTAAAATGTTTTAAGAAGTTAGGACTTTTCATGACAATGAGACACATCTGCTCCTGGCAGCACCAATCTACTTCAAGAGGAAGTTGGGCATTGAAGATGCTACTTATGGAGCTGGTTAGCCATTTGGGCAAGAAACTGCTCTTGCCTGGACTGCTTAACTGGACATGCAGGACTCACAGAGAAATGACTGCTGAACTTGTCTAACGGTGAGATGATCCTTCAGGGTTCCTGCTTCATGAAAGAGTCTGCGAGACATTCTGCAGGATACAGAAGAAAGTGACTGAACTGTTTTTAAAATTTCCTGCTTCATGGAAAAGTCTGCCAGATACTATCAGCCTGTGGGCTGAAGATGGATACCCCAATGGTATAGAAGAACTTCGGGTGACTGTCTAGGCAACGAGAAATCTCTGTCAATTCTAGAGTTTTGGAAGTTGCTTACAATGTACTTCCTGTTTACTTAGGTAATATCATATCCTTCTGGAATCTTTGATGGAGTTAAAGAATAGATAGATAGTTATAATTTTCCTTAGTTATGATTAAAGATAAGGTAGATATAAATATTGTAACTAATTATTGCTTCATACCTGTTTTTACTATGTTAAAGTTAAAGCCTTTTTATTTAAACAGAAAAGGGAGGTGATGTGGGAGTCCCCTCTGTGTGCTGTGATTACCATTAATGAATAAAGAAATTGCCTTGGCCTGTTGATAGGGCAGAACTTAGGTAGGCGGGGAGGACTGGATTGAAGGCTGGGAGAAAGAAGGGCAGAGTCATAGAAATACCATGGAGCTGCCAGAGTCAGACATGCTGAATCTTTGCCAGTAAGACACTGCCTCATGATACACAGATTAGTGGAGATGTGTTAAATTAAGATGTAAGAGTTAGCCAATAAGAAGTTAGAGCTGGGGCTGGAGAGATGGCTCAGTGGTTAAGAGCACTGGTTGCTCTTTCAGAGTACCCAGGTTGAATTCCCAGCACCCACATGGCAGCTCACAACTGTCTATAACTCCAGTTCCAGGGGATCCAACACCTTCACACAGACATACATGCAAGCCAAACACAAACACAGATGAAATAAAAAGAAATAATTAAAAAAAAAAGAAGTTAGAGCTAATGGGTCAAGCAGTGATTTAATTAATACAGTTTCTGTGTGATTATTTTGGTTCTGGGTGGCTGGGACAAACAAGCGGCTCCCTCCCCCAACAAATTGGCACCCATGTGGCCAACTGAATCCATGTAGGACCTGGGAGAGCTTTTTTTCTAGACAAAAAAAAAAAAAAACCAAAAAAAAAACAACCAACAAAACACAGTTTAACACAGCTTCTTGCTGCTTGCTGGCGCCGTGCCACAGCTCCTTTAGGAGGGGCTTTCCTGACTCAGCCACAGCAGAAAAAAGTGGCGGTTTTAAACTTAAAAGCACTTGCAATGCTTGCAAAGGACCGGGTTGGGTTTCTAGCACCCATATCAGTGGCAACCCCTGTTTCAGGAGATCTAGCGCTGTCTTCTGGCCTCCTCAGGCAATGCATGCAATTGGCACATACATGTGTACATATACTCATACACAGAAAACAATAAATAAATAAATAAATACATTTAAAAGTAAATAATAAAGGCTGGTAGAGGGCTGCTCAGTGTTAGAGCACAAGATTGGCAATGCTGGAATCTCCTGGGAGTGGGGAGAGAGGAGAAAAAAGAGTAGGAAAGGGAAGAAGAAGGAGGGAAGGAAGGGCGGGAAGGAAGGAGAGGAAGGGAGGAAGCCATAGCTGCATTGTCAAGGGAGGAACTCAGGTGACTTTTAGCCTGAATGGCTGCAGGATGGGTTTGTCCTGGCCAAGCTGAGGCGGTCTGGGAGGCTGCTGGAGTGTAGCAATGCAGAATCGAGTGTGGGCCTGTTTCCAGCATCGTCTGAACTCGGGCCAGTCTCCCTGTTGGGTCAGCAATAGCATCCAGCCAGTGTTTAACACGAGCTTCCCCTTGTGTGTTTGTTTGTATCGTTACCACTCTTAGCGATGAGGATTCTCCCTTCTCTGCAGCTGAGTCTGACTCACTGTGATTTCAGCAGCATAGGAATGTATGGTGAGTCCAGGGGCCCATGGCCTCAGCCACAGAAAATCCAGAGGGATGCAGGAGCTACAGCCTGAACCCCCTCACCCCCTCTGCCTCCCACTGAACCCCAAACTGCAAGGAATCCTTTTTTGTGAATTTTAAATTACACTTTTTTCTTTTTTACTTCCGTGTGTGTGCACGTGTGTGTGCATGCATGCATGGGCATGTATGCATGAACACCACGGGGCATATGTAGAGGTCAGAGGACAATTAACAGGAGTTGGTCTCCTTCTACCATGTAGGTCCCAGAAATTGAGCTCAAGTGGTCAGGTTGGGTGGTAAGTGCCTTTGCCCTGGGTCACCCTGACACCCTATACATACATAGCATTCAGGGTCTCAGGTGGAAAGTCACGGCTCACTGAAAATGGGTGATGTGAGGAACGATGAAGCCAAGTAAGGATAGTGTGGAGGGGCTCTTGGGGAGATAATGATGTTCAAATGGAGGTCTGACCTCCACCTTTAAGCCTAAAGGTCAAAGGGATGGTCCTGAGTTCCTGGTCCTCCTGTCTCTACATCCCAGAGTGCTGTGATTGTTGATCTGTGCCGCCACACCTGATCAGGTGCTTCTGAGAGACCCTGCCTCAATGTGTGAGGTGGAGAGCAATTGGGAAAGATGCCATTACACATGTACACAGGTGCCTATGCACATACATCCACACATAGTCACACACATGTGCACCTACACACACCCTCACACACACATACACATGCAAAAAAAAAAAGGCTTGGGTGGGAGAGGTGGCTCAGAGGTTAAGAGGGTCCTCTGAGACCCAAGTTCAGCTCCCACTACCTATGCTGGGCAGCTCGCTCAGACTGTGTACTCCAGCCCCAGCGATCTAATGCCCTTTTCTGGCCTCTGAGGGCACCCCTGGCACATATGCCAGCCTACATATTAACAAAAAAGTTAGCTGGGTTGGCTGGGTGGTGGTGGCGCACGCCTTTAATCCCAGCACTCGGGAGACAGAGGCAGGTGGATCAGCCTGGTCTACAAGAGCTAGTTCCAGGACAGGCTCCAAAGCTACAGAGAAACCCTGTCTCGGAAAAAAAAGTTAGCTGGGTGTGGTGGTGTATGTCTTTTATTTCAACACTTGGGAGGCTGAGTCAGCCCGATCTCTGTGAATTTGAGGCCAGCCTGGTCTACATAGTGAGTTCCAGGACTACATAGTGAGACCTTGTCAACACTTTTCCCCCATGGGCCTGGCTGAGTAAAAAAGTCAGTGTGTATCATCTAGGGGCACAGCCCTGTTGTCCAGGGTGGAAGGGGTCAGTTTTGCTCTGCTCCTCCAGGCCACACTCGTGTTGGGAGGCAGCCACAGGCCAGGCATCGAAGACCAAGGTTGAGAAGGTGAGGCCAGCGGAAAAGGAGCCTGTGGGCAGTTCTCACATACAGGCTTCCAGAGGGGTCCATTGCCTTAAGCGCGGTCAGTGGGAGGTAGCGAGCGTTGGTCTGTCTTCGGAGTGGGGGTCTGGTGGAACTGATGACTTTGGCAATGACCTGTAGGAGGGGACCCTGAGTTCTAGGACTTACAACACTGTCCGACATCCTGAGCCACAGTGTCTGTCTACTCACCTGGGCCACATCCCGTGGGCTCTGTCCCACAGAGCGGAAGAGCTCCCTGGAGGCTGGGAGGTACAAGTCCTGGAAGTAGCCCAGGGTGTCAGGGTCAGTGTCTGGAAACTCTGTCGTGGAAATCTGAGCCAGGAGTTTTCCTTCAAAGTCAGTGGTGACCGGGCCTGGCTCCACCATTGAGATGCTGGGAGGAGGGCCGGGATATGGATGCGGGGCTTCAGCAAACTCCTTCACCGGCACCGGGCCGTGGTGGCACACGCCTTTAATCCCAGCACTCGGGAGGCAGAGGCAGGTGAATCCCTGTGAGTTCGAGGCCAGCCTGGTCTACAAGAGCTAGCTCCAGGACAGACTCCAAAGCTACAGAGAAACCCTGTCTTGAAACACTACTCTCTTTTTCTCCAGGTGTCATTGTTATTGATATTTTGAGACAGGATCTCACTGTGTAGCCATGGCTGCCCTAGAACTCACTGTGTAGCTCAGGCTGGCCTTGAATTCGCAGAAACCTGCCTGTCTCTGCTCCTGAGTGCTGGGACATTGTGTGCCACAAGGTCTGCTCCCTCCTTCATATTTATTATTACTGCTGTTGTTATTACTTTTCAGCACTGGGATGGTCTTTCTCACACCAGGCAAGTGTTCTACTATGCCGCAGCCCCAGCCCTCTTGGCATTACTTCATCTTCATCCCAGTCTCCCTCTCAGCCTGTTTCCCTCACCTTCCTCTCTCTTCCTCCCACTTTGAAAGAAGGTTTTATTAGCATATATTAATTATGCATAATAATGAATTTCCATTTTTTCCCCTTTCTTTAATTTTTTTTTTTTGAGATAGGGTTTCTCTGTGTAACAGCCCTGGCCATCCTGGAATTAGGTAGGTAGAACAAGCTGGCCTCAAATTCACAGAAGCCCTCTTGCCTCTGCCTCCTGAGTGCTGGGATTAAAGGTGTGCGCCACCACGCCTGGCTAATAATGGGTATCTTGTGTACATACTGTACTTTGTTCGTCTTCACCCTCTCTCACCCCCCCACTCCTGCCAACCCCTCCCTCCTCCCACCCAGCCCCCTTCTATTTTTATGTTTTTCCTCTTTTTTGTGACCCAGTGAGTTTCATGGGGGTTGCTTATAGAGCGTGGGTGGGGGGCTGTTCATAGCAATGTGACCACATTGCTGAAGAAATGTCTCTTCCTCCCAAGCAACCATTAACTGTCTGCCCGTCCTCAGAGTGGACTGGGCCTCATTTGTGCTGGCTCTATTAACTGGCCTGCCACCCCCTTCACTGTCTCCCTTTCCCTGTGGCTGCCCAGGTGCCCAACTCACAAGATATTGAATTGACGCAGCTGGATAGCAAGACTCTCGAAGAATCCTTCCAGAGCAAACTTGGAGGCTGCGTAGACATCGTTGAACATGACACCTGGAAGGGGAGGAGGGAGAAGGACTCAGGGGTGTATGTGCCAGTGAGAGACTTTGTAGGTCCCAGGGTGATGAGGTCTTTGGAACACAGAGCAAAGAGGATTTGAGCATTGACTAAGGGGACAGAATCATGGATGCAAGGAACTGTGCAATGGGCACAATAACATCAGGACGAGGTTGTTCTGGATAATGTGTCACCACCTTCCAGCTCTACCTGCTCCCAGGAAGCTCCCCTATATCCTTCTCTATAGCATGGTCCTTTTCCTTATGGCTTCCCCATGGTCCATGGGCACAGTGACTTGTTAATGCTTCTCCATTGCAGGTGCAATTAGAGCGTGGATGGGGAAGGAGTCATATCACAGAGTGAGTCCAGGATGAGGAAGGGAGGGAGTCAAGAAGGATTTGAGGGGGCTGGAGAGATGGCTCAGAGGTTAAGAGCACTGGCTGCTCTTGCAGAGGTCCTGAGTTCAATTCCCAGCAACCACATGGTGGCTCACAACCATCAGTAATGGGGTCTGGTGCCCTCTTCTGGCCTGCAGGCATACACACAGACAGAATATTGTATACATAATAAATAAATAAATATTTAAAAAAAAAAAAAAAAAGAAGGATTTGAGGAGGCAGAAGATCCCAGGAGCACAGATGGCAAGTAGGTGGCTTTTGGAGTAGGTCCATGGCAGACATCACAAATCGATCTCCGTCTTTTCTGCTGAGTCTCTGGATTCCAGCACTATATACACCAAGGGCCTGATGGGGGCTTTTTGTCTTTTGGATTTCAGGGGTTTGAGTGGAGGATGTGAACTAGAAGAAGAGTTGATTCTAGGATGTGGATGTCTGTGACATGCACACCATTACTGCCTGCTCTTACACCAGAACAGACAGAGTAAATCAATCCCAGAGCATTTCCTTCCCAGGCTTCAGAATCCTTCTCAAGTGGGTTGGCGGCGCACGCCCTTAATCCCAGCTCTCAGGAGGCAGAGGGAGGTGGATCTCTGTGAGTTCAAGGCCAGCCTGTTCTATAGAGCAAGTTCCAGGACTGGCTCCATAGCTACTGAGAAACCCTGTCTCAAAACAAACAAATAAACAAAAAAAAAAAAAAGAAAGAAAGAAAGAAAGAAAGAAAGAAAGAAAGAAAGAGAAGAATCCTTCTCAAGACAAGTTTGTTTGGACGATGAAATCCTGGATGGGGAGGCCCCAGACTCACCTTGGAGCCCCATAACACTGCTGACCACCACGATGTGGCCCTGTCGCCTCCTCTTCATTCCTGGAAGCACAGCTTTGACCAGACGGACAGCCCCAAAAAAGTTGGTGTTGAACACGTTCTGCATAGTAGCTAGGCTGATTTCCTCCAGGGGCCCCACAAGGCCTACTCCTGCGTTGTTCACTAAGGGGGTGCACAGAGAGTGTTGCTCAGGTCACCCCCAGGACCTGAGTCCTCAGAACAAGTCTAGGAGGAGACGTGTGGAACTAGGTGGTATTAAGTGGTTTGGTTTTTTGTTTTGTTTGTTTGTTTTTGAGACAGGATTTCTCTGTAGCCTTTGGAGCCTGTCCTGGAACTAGTTCTTGTAGACCAGGCTGGCCTTGAACCCACAGAGACCTGCCCGCCTCTGCCTCTAGAGTTCTGGGATTAAAGGCGTGGGCCACCACCACCTGGCAAGCAGTTTGGTTTTTATACAGGCCTCTGGGTCTGAGAGAGTGGGTAGAAGATCTACTGGAAACCAAATCTTTGTCATACCATCCATGAGCAATTCCCGTCTGCCCCAAAATTGCACCAAGATGGCCAGACCCACCCACCTTAGCAGGCTCCATAGGGACATGAGTGGCTGCTTCATCATCCTCCTGTCTCTGAGTGACTCACTAAAGTAATTTCCCCAACCACATATGGTTTTGTCTTTGTGTGAGGATGTCTCTCCCATGGAGGCCCTCCTCCAAAGTCTGGCATCTCTAATTAACAGATTGGTACTCCTGACTCTTGGCCAACTGGTCTACTCCTTTATCCAGGGCTAGAAGTTGTCATCATGCTGAGGGTGAATACTTGAGTTGATATGTGTATGTAGGTGACTCCAGGACCTTCCAAGTCTCACCCAGCACGTCCACTCGTCCTCCTTCAATGTGGCTCAGACAGTTAGCCACTGATTCGTCACTGCACACGTCCAGCTGGGCCACACTGAGTGTCTTTCCGAGTGCCTCTCCAGCAGCTGCCTCCAATGGCTCCTTCTTCCCCAGGTCCCTCATGGTGGCCACCACTGGAGGCAAAGAGCAGAACTGGACACGTGCTGGGCTTCTTTACCCTGTGTGTTTCTGTAGGATGTGTGTGTCCCTGTGTGTGTCTGTTCATGTGTATGTACAGGCCACAGGATAATCCTGGGTGCCATTCCTTAGAAGACAACTACCCTCTCCCCAAATTAAGTGTGTGTATGTGTGTGTGAGTGTGTGTGCGCGTGCGTGCACGTGCATGGGCCATCACACATGCATAGATACCAGAGGACAACTGAGGAGTCAGTTTTCTCCTTACACTGTGGGTTCTGGGGAGTGAAGAGAGGCAGATGCTTTTACCTGTGAACCATCTCGCCATCTCAGTCTCTTCCTGAATTGGAACTCATCAAA
Organism: Ondatra zibethicus; assembly: GCA_004026605.1. Lineage (NCBI taxonomy): Eukaryota > Metazoa > Chordata > Mammalia > Rodentia > Cricetidae > Ondatra > Ondatra zibethicus. Next base: position 44,287 of record PVIU01012627.1, on the reverse strand, counting down.
TAGGCTGGCTTCACTATCCGCTGAGCCACAGGGGCTCCACCTCCTTCTACCTCGCCAATGCTGAGCCTGGCCTTTTTACCCAGGTGTGGGGGTAGAACTCAGGTCTTCATGCTTGTGTGGAAAGCACTATGTTGAGTGAGCTGTCTCTCAGACCAATTGTTGTTGGATTTATTTTATTTATTGATTGACTTTTGTTTTTAAGACAGGGTTTCTCTGTGTAGTCCTGGCTGGCCTGGAACTCAGAGATCTACCTGCCTCTGCCTCCTGAGTGCCAGGATTAAGGGTGTGAGCCACAACTGTCAGGCTATCTCTAGGACTTTTGTGCTAAGCATTCTTCTACCAACTGGGCCCCAGCCTCAGAGCCTTGGTGTCTCATTTCTAAAAGGAGGAAGAAGAGAATGAGTGAATTCCCCCCTGGGTAGGATTACATGACAGACTAGACACTTAGAATGGTCTTAGGTAGTCAGCACTCCCTTTAGCTAGGCACATGCCTGCCTCCCAACATTCAGAAGGCTGAGTTAGGAGGGTCTTGAGTTCAAGGTCAACATGGGCTGCATAGTGAGGTGGTGTCTCAAAAACAAAACAAAAGACTAGAGATGCAGCTGAGGGTAGTGCAATTGTCTAGCAAGCAACTAGCCCTACATTCTGTCTCCAGCACGTACACACACGTGCACACACACACAGAGGATGCAGCCAACAACAAAACAAACCGAACCCTCTTTGGCAATATTATTCTAAAAAAATGTACATTGCTGGGTGGTGGTGGCTCATGCCTTTAATCCCAGCACTCAGTGAGGCAGAGGCAGGTGGATCTCTGTGAGTTTGAGGCCAGCCTGGTCTACAGAGTGAGTTTCAGGACACCCAGAACTACACAGAGAAATCTTGTCCTCAAGAAACCAGAAAAAAAGTTTTATTTTTGTGTATTATTTGTGTGTGTGTGTGTGTGTGTGCATAGCTCAAAGGACAATTTTAGTAATTGGTTTTCTTCTTTCACTGTACACATCCAATCCCAGGGATTGAACTCAGATTGTTGGCTCTGTGGCAAGCACCTTTTCACCTGCCCTGCCCCGTCGTAGGCCCCTTAGGAGATGTCTACCCACCTACAGGGATGCAGCTTTGTTCACAGGGGAAATTCATGCTCTCACACTGTGCCCACCTCTAACCCAGAAGGCTGGGAGAATCAGCTCTGCCAAATGGGGTGATGTCCTCACCCCGGCAGCTGGCTCTAAAGTGATGACATCTGCCAGCTTCCTCTCCCACATACTGTGGGCCGGAGGATCCAGGGATGGCCTGCATGGCGCAGTTGTGAACTGCACAGCTACACTAAAGGCTCCTTTAAGGCTCCAAGGTCAGATTTACTCTAAGACAATAAGAGTTTCATCCTGGAACTGTAATCCGGCTTAGTGGGGACATTGTCCTGCTTCCTTTGAGATGTCTTCTGGGACAGCTTCTCCCCAACAGCCCCCAGACCAAAATTTATTTATTTACTTTATGTGTTTGAGTATTTTTGTCTGTATTGTGCCTGTTGGATGCTCTGAAACTGGGGTCCTGGATGGTTGAGAGCCCCGTGTCAGTGCTGGGAGTAGAACTTGGATACCCTGCAAGAGCAGTCAGTGCTCGCTCTGTGCCCTGGCTGGCCTCAGTCTCACAGATCCCTGTTTGTGCCTCCTGAGTGCTGGAATTACAGGCTTGTGCTGCCATGCCACCGTACCTGGCTCTATTACCACTGGGCATGCGCTGGGCATGCTGCAGTCTCTCTCTCGCCTTCTCTCTCTCTCTCTCTCTCTTTTTTGGCAAGCTCTTGTTATATGGCTTAGGCTGGTCTTGAATTTACCACAGTCCTCCTGCCTCTGCTCCGGAATGCTGAGATTACAGACCTGCACCACCATTTCCAGCCTGCATTTCTTTCTTTCTTTCTTTTTTAAATCTTATTGCCTCTCTCCTCTCCCCTCTCCTAATGCATATTATCTAGAGTTGAGGGTTTTTGTTTGCATGCTTATTTTATTTTGAGATAGGCATCACTATGTGAACTAGGCTGACCTTGAATTCAGAATCCTCCACTCCAACTCCTTGAGTAGTAGAATTTCAGGTGTGTCCTGTCATGGCCTCGCTTGGGTTGATTTGTTTTCTTGTTTTTTTTTTTTTTTTTTTTTTTTTTTTTTTTTTTTTTTTTTTTTTTTTTTTTTTTTTTTTTTTTTTCTTTTTATTTCTCCTTTCAAGACAGGGTCTCCTGTAAACTCAGGCTAGTCTTGAATTTGCTGTGTAGCTGAGGCTGACTTTGAACTCCTGACCTTCCTGTTCACTTCTTGAGTGCTGTGACTATGGGCAGGCGTGTGGTACTACAACTGGGCATAGAACGCAGGGCTTGGAGGGCTGGAGAGATGGCTCTGGGTCTTCCAGAGGACCCAGGTTCAATTCCCAGCACCCACATGGCAGCTCACAACTGTCTGAAGATCCAGTTGCAGGGGATCTGACACCTTCACACCAATGCACATAAAATAAAGTTAAATAAACCATAAAAATATTTTAAAAAAAAAGAATCCAGGGCTTTGTGCATTCTTGGCAAACACACTACCAATTGGTCTACATCTTACACACACATGCACACACACACAGTTTCTTCATAACATTTCCTATCTGTCATCCAGTACTCAAGAAATACATGTGAGGGACTGAGGAGATGGCTCAGAGGTTATAAGCTCTGGCTGCTCTTCCAGAGGACCGGGGTTCAGTTCTCAACACCCACAGGATGGCTCATAGCTGTCTCTAATTCCAGGGTATTTAGCACCCTCTCTGGCCTCCTTGGACACCAGGTGCGCATGTGGTGCACAGATACACATGCAGGAAAAACACCCATACACATAAAATACAAATAAATAAATCTTAAAGGGAGTGTACTAGAGGGCTTCCCTCTATGTGTCCAGGGTCTTCTCCAGGCCCTGGATGCTGGGATAATAGAGATAGTACTAGAAACTGTTGCCCCTAGCGAGCTAGTACTTACCCTGGTAACGTTGTCTGGGGTCGTGAGCCAGCTGAACAGCGAGTTCAAGGCCAATCCCTGAAGAACAGCCAGAGATGAGCACGCTCCGAGGCTGGGAGGCCATGCTGATCCTCTCAGGAACCTGTGACCTGCACGGCCCCTCCCCCCACTCCCACAGGACCTACTGCTTCAGCTCATCTCTCTCCTAAGCCCCAGTCACGGGATCCCCTGCAGAGCCTGGAGGTCCAGGGAGGACCTGGCTGAGGTTGGCCCTGGACAGGCAGCTGCAGCCTCTCTCAAATTCAGCAGCTCTAACTCTCATCTAGCAGATGCTTCCTCTTAAAGGGCCTGTAATTCCAGCACTGGCTTGGGAAACTGAGGCAAGAGGATGGACAGTCTGGAATTTTTGTTTATTTACTTGTTTGCTTGTCTTTTTATTTTATTGATATTTATTGAGCTCTACATTTTTCTCTGCTCCCCTCCCTACCTCTCCCCTCCCCCCTTCAACCCTCCCCCAAGGTCCCCATGCTCCCAATTTATTCAGGAGATCTTGTCTTTTTATACTTTCTACTTCCCATGTAGATTAGATCTATGTAAGTCTCTCTTAGTGTCCATATTGTTGTCTAAGTTCTCTGGGATTGTGGTTTGTAGGCTGGTTTTCTTTGCTTTAAGTTTAAAAACCACCTATGAGTGAGAACATGTTATAATTGTCTTTCTGTGTCTGGGTTACCTCACTCAAAACAATGTTTTCTAGCTTCATCCATTTTCCTGCAAAATTCAAGCTGTCGTTATTTTTTTCTGCTGTGTAGTACTCCATTGTGTAAATGTACCACATTTTTCTTATCTATTCTTCGATCGAGGGGCATTTAGGTTGTTTCCAGTTTCTGGCTATGACAAACAAAGCTGCTATGAACATAGTTGAGCACATGTCCTTGTGGCACGGTTAAGCATCCTTTGGATATATACCCAAAAGTGGTATTACTGGGTCTTGAGGAAGGTTGTTTCCTAATTTTCTGAGAAATTGCCACACTGACATCCAAAGGGGTTGTACCAGCTTGCATTCCCACCAGCAATGCAGAAGTGTTCCCTTTTCTCCACAACCTCTCCAGCATAAGTTGTCATCAGTGTTTTTGATCTTAGCCATTCTTATAAGAGGGACTCTCAGAGTTGTTTTGAATTGCATTTCTCTGATGACTAAGGATGTTGAACATTTCCTTAAGTGTCTTTCAGCCATTTTAGATTCCTCTGTTGAGAGTTCTTTGTTTAGGTCTGTACTCCATTTTTTTTATTGGATTATGTGATCTTTTGGTGTCCAATTTCTTGAGTTCTTTGTATATTTTGGAGATCAGACCTGTGTCTGATGTGGGGTTAGTGAAGATCTTTTCCCATTGTGTAGGCTGTCGTTTTATCTTGTTGACCGTGTCCTTTGCTTTACAGCAGCTTTTCAGTTTCAGGAGGTTCCATTTATTAATTGTTTCCCTCAGTGTCTGTGCTGCTGGGTTTCTATTTAGGAAGTGGTTCCCTGTGCCAATGCATTCAAGTGTACTTCCCACTTTCTCTTCTATGAGGGTCAGTGTGGCTGGTTTTATGTTGAGGTCTTTGATCCATTTGGACTTGAGTTTTTTAATTTTTTTTTTAAATTTGTTGTTCAAAACAGGGTTTCTCTGTGTAGTCTTACCTGTCCTAAAACATACTCTGTAGACCAGGCTGGCCTTGAACTCAGAGATTTGCCTGCCTCTGCCTCCTGAGTGCTAGCATTAAAGGTGTGCGCCACCACTGCCTGGCGAAAGGAAATAGACTGGTTGTTTTCTTTTCTTTTCTTTTCCTTCCTTCCTTCCTTCCTTCCTTCCTTCCTTCCTTCCTTCCTTCCTTCCTTCCTTCCTTTTTTCTTTTTCTTTGAGACAGAGTCTATGTAGCCCTGGCTGTCCTGGAATTGATATTAGACAGGCTGGTCTCAAACTCTCAGAGATCCACTAGCCTCTGTCTCCTGCATCCTGTGATTAAAGGTGTGCGCCTTTAATCACCATGTACAGTGATCGTTTTCCTTTAGGCTGGGCAGTTTAGTCCAAACCTGTCTCAACTGTAAATATGTACATACGTATGTACATACATACATACATAAATGAAGATGCAGTTGAAGGCCCAGCCCTAATAGTGCACACACATTCATTCTTCAGCCACTATACCCAGTCATTTTCCTTTTTAAAAACTACATTTATCTATTTGTGAGTGTGTGTGCCCACATGCCATGGCAGGCACAGGGAGGTCAGTGGGCAGGTGTGGGGGCACTCCTCCTCTACCTTGTGGGTTCCGAGGATCCAGCTCAGGTTGTTTGCTTGACAACAAGCATCTTCACCCTGTGGCCCTCTCACCAGCTCTCCAACTTTTTGTGTTTTGGGGGACATGGTCCCCCTCTGTAGCCCAGGTGATTTGAAACTGAGACTCTCGGCCTCTCAGGTGCTGGGAACACAGGTCATACCCCAGCTGCTTGGCTTATAAGTGAGTCTAGAAGTTTTCTTATGGCGTGTCAGTGAGCTTACGGAGTGAGTGACTGCTCTCTCTGTCTCTGCATGGCAAAGGTCTAGTTGCTCAGGGGAGGAGAAAGAGAGTTCCCGGAAGTCTTGCTGAGCAAGTGAGACACAACTTGTGCACAAGGCCTGGCTTTTGTCCCAGCATCCCCTCTCCTCAAAAAGTCAGTTAGATGTCAAGAAGGAAGACGAGGGGTAGCCAGATGTCTCAGTGGGTGTTTCTGCTGCTAAGCCCAGTGACCGGAGTTCAATTCTAGAGACTTGCATGGTAGAAGAACGGACAACTGACTCCCCCAAACTGTCTTTTAACTATCCTAGAGAGTTGTGACATAGAACATGCATTCACGTGCACACATGATGAATAAATAAATGTTGAAAAAAAGTTAGACTACCAGAAGAACTTCCTAGCAAGGTGGCCAAGGCTAGGGCCTTGTGATGACCTTTTATTTGGAAAAGGCTGTCTCTGGGGAGAGGAGATTTTCTTTTCTCCCTCTACTGTAGGGAACCCCATCTCTTCCAGCCACACAGGGCTCCACCCCCTCTCCCCAGGGACAGAGACTCTTTGTCTGAGGAACCAAGGCTGGGGAGTGAGCCCTCTGGTCTGGCACCTCCCAGTTCCCTGGGCGAATTCCCCTGACTCCTGCCTGTCTGTGCCAGTCAGCTGCAGAGCAGAATGCTCCCTGGCTCCCTGGGATTGGGCAACCTGATGAAGGTTTAGAATTAGGGTGGGTGTCTCCCTTGAATGATCTCAGGGTGAGGCAGAAGGAATGGAGGGATGGAAGCCAATTTCTTTCTTTGGGGATTAAAAGCTTGGGGGACAGCCTGGGGTGTGGCTCAGTGGCAGAGTGTTCATATAATAAGAAGCATTGGGTTCCATCCCCACTCCATAAAATGGAAAGAAAAATAGAGTTTGAGGGGGAGAGATGGCTCAGTCTCAAGTGTTTGCTGTATAAGCATGAGGACCTGAATCCAAGGACCTGAGTTTAGATCCCCAGCATCCATAGCAAAACCAGAGTGCATCAGCCCATGCCTGCAATGCAATCCCTGTGGAGGGAGAGACAGGAGGACCCATGGGGGTCAGTGGCCAGCCAGCCTAGCCTAACTGGAGAACTCCAGCTCTGATGAGAGACCTTGCCACAAAGAGTAAGATGGAAGGAAGAGCGCTGAAGAAAGACGGTCAATGCCTGTCCGATCTCCAGATACTGGTGTATACGTGTGCACACCCCCACCCCTGCACACACAAACACATGGATATACACGGAGTTGGATGGAAGGCTAGACATGTGTTTGGAATCCATGGTAAGAGTTTAAGAATGGTACCAGGCATCCAATTCCAAATTCCAAGGTGCATGTGGACTAGTGGAGGGGTAGAGAATAGCTAGGACAGTTTGGGGATCTGAGGTGAGGATTATGGAAGAACTGGGGTCCCGAAGGGCAGGCTTTGGGGTGATGCTGGGAGTTCTCCTTTCCTTTGTGGGCCTTGAGACAGAAAGAGTTAGGTATCTGATTCCATGTCTGAGGGGAGGCTGAAGGCTTGCTTTTATTTATTATTATTTATTTTCTGAGACAGTGCCTCACTATGTAGCTCTGGCTGTCTTGGTACTCACTCTATAGACCAGGCTGACCTCAAACTCACAGAACTCCACCTGCCTTCTGCCTCCCAAGTGTTGGGATTAAAGGTGTGCGCCACTATGTCTTTAGTTTAGGTGCTTTAATTTTTTGTGTCCAGGGTGTGAGAGTGTGGAAGTCAGAGGACAACTCTTGAGAGTCAGTTCTCTCCATTATGTGGATTCCCGGACAGAGATCATTAGTCTTAGTGGCAAGTGCTGCTCCCTACTGAGCTAACTCGCTAGCTCTGAGGTTGAAGGTTTGATCGGGCTAAAACAGCCTTTGAGAGAGCTAGGCAAAGAGCCTGCCGAAGGCGAAGATTTAGCATTACGCTGCGACTCCCCAGCCCCCACTCCGGGAGTCTAGGGCTGGTGGGCGTGACCCATCTTCCAAGTAGTGGAGTCCGGCAAGAAGGGCCACAGATCTCAGCCAGCCAATCAGCGTGTGGCGCCCACTTCGCAAACTTTTTCCGTGCGGCTGTGGGTCTCCCCGCCTGCCGCCCGGGCCCCGCCCGGCCAGGGCGCTAGAGTGCAGGGCGCGGCCAGGGCGGGGTCTCAGGCAGTCTCCTGCAGATCCTCACAGCCTCAGGGTGCCCAGAGGGACTGCTCCTCCGCAGCCCAGTCCACATCCCCCTTGGCCTAGGAGCATTTGGGCCCCGCTGGGATGAGAAACGGCCGGAGACTGAACCAGCTTCGGGCCGGCCTCTGCCTGCTCCTGGCCTCCCTGCAGCTCGTGTCCTGGACGCTGGCTGGTGAGGCGGGACAAAGGGCTGGAATAGCATTTGGGGGTGCAAGGGAGACCCCAAGACGTGTGTGCAAGGGAGATATCGTTCGTAACGGGTGCCACGGTGATATGGAGACCCCAGGGTCTAGTTCTCGCTGATGTGTGTTATGTGACACTGGGGAGGGGGCTGTTGCCAGGAAACGTGTCTGTGTTTACGAGCTGGCGTGTGAAGATGAATGCTGCGGGCGTGGTGCAATCCCAGCACTCCAGAGGAAAGGTCAGATGGATTGCTAGTTCAAGACTAGTCTGGGCTACCTGAATTCAAGGGCATCTTTGTCTGCATAAGCAGACCCTGTCTCTAAAGAGGAACGGGGTGGGTCGGTGGAGCATAGGGCTGTATAGCTCAGTTGGTAGACAGCTTTTCTAGCATGTACTAAGTTCTGGGTTCCATCCTCGGTACCATATAAAATCGAGCATAATGGTACATATGTACCCCAGGACTAGGACCGTGGAGGCAGGAACTCAAAGAGTTGAGAGCCAGTTTGAAATACATAGAGAAGTTGAGGCCAGGTCGAGCTATATGAGAGCTTGCCTTTAAAAAAACTGTAGTTTATAGAGGTTTGTGTGCGCTTGGGTGTGAGGGTTAAATGGGATTGTGTAAATGTGGGTGACAGGGCAGTCCCTGGGAGAGTGTGTAGTCAGATGTGAGAGTTCAGCGTGGCTCTGGTGCTGTAACCGTCCCCCTCCCCCAAGTGCTGGGATGGCAGGTTATGTAGTGCTGGGGATGGACTCCAGGGCTGCCAGCATGCTAGGCCAGCACTCTCTCTACCAAGTTTCACCCCTAAACCATGGGAATGATTTTTAGAGCAGTCGTGTGTGTTACCGATGTGTTTATTTGTCTTTGGTTGGCTGTAGTTGGGATTTTGAGGTTTAGATGATTGCATGTGGGAATGTGAGTGACTGATTCTGAGGCTGGCAGTGAATGGAGAAGGCCTGTCAGGAACTCTTTAAAATTATCTTTATCTATCTATCTATCTATCTATCTATCTATCTATCTATCTATCTATCTATCTATCTATCTATCTCTGTGTGTGTATGTGTGTATGCACACTTGTGCCACAGAGTGTGTGTAGGTGAGATGACAGCTTTCAAGGGTCAGGTCTCCTTCCACCATGTGGGTCCCCGGTATCGAACTCAGGTCATTAGGCTTGGCGGCAAGCACCCCACCTCAGCCATCTCTCTGACCCACACAATTCCCTTTTGCACGTCTTTGCCCGAAATTGGTTCCCCTCCCCCACCTCCCCTCCCCCACCTCCTCTCCCCAGAGCCACAACATCAGCACCATGGACAGGGCCCTCGGGAGGGCGGCCGCGAGGGGCGAGGCGGGTGCGGCTAGGGAAGGGGTGGGGCTGAGCGCCTGCGGGGGTGGTCAAGTGGAAGTTGCGTCGCACCCCAGCTGCAAGATCCTGGGGTGATTTTTCCTGAAGAATTTCTCAGGGTCCCCAAGGGGGACCCCAGGGCTAAGGGACGGGTGAGTCATCGCTGACGCATGCCCAGCTGTGAGCATCTGGCCTGGTGCCCCAACCACTCCTCTTAAGGTTCTGCGTGTGGCAATGGTCAGAGGACACGATGACTCTCCAAGTGATGGATGACCAGGGCTTCTATGATCTAGATCATCTCCCAGAAGTAAAGGAAGATGCATTCTGTCCCACAGATGCCACGGCATACACAGACCCCACGTTCCTAATTTCTGCTCAGTATCGGGAGGTTCCTGCCCATGTGGAGAACCCCGTGTTGGCCTATGCCCCATTCTCACGCTCACACAACCTCAGGGTCATGTAACCTCAGAATACAATACTCCTGGGACTCCAGGAATGTGCAACGCAGGCCACACCCAGGCAACCCCATCTGCCACCCGGACAGAAGATCACTCCTATGTTTTCAGATTCTCACACATGCTTCCCCATGGTCCACAGGCGAATGCTGTCATCTTCCACAACCAGTCACCCACTCAGTAGTTTGGTCATATTTTCCCTTGCATGGCGTGGGAGAGATGTCTTTGGGGCTAATGGCTCCATCTCCTGTTGCAGGTCTGGCTTGTGGGGCATGTGCTGTGGAAAGCTGCCAGGGCCCCACTCTTGCTGAACAATGGCAGCAGGTTTAGAATTTTTCTTTTTTTACATTAATTTCGCGTGTGTGTCTCTGTGTGTGTATGTCTATGTGTGTGCGTGCATGCCACAGTACACATGTGGAGGTCAGACAACCTGAAGGAGAGAGCTGTCTCTCCTTCCACCATGTAGGTTTCTGGGATCAAATTCAGGTCATCAGGCCTGGCAGCAAGTACCTTCCCCTGCTAAGCCATCTTGTCAAGTCCTTAAACCTTTTCATCTAATTAACTGCTTATACCTCAACCGGTGGCAAGTCCCATGCTTGCAAAATTTTCATGCATGGAATTTTGGGGAATTCCATCCATGATCCAGCCTGCCCCCTCTCTGCCTCCCTCCACATCTTACACTATACCAGGCATTTCCCTAGACGCCTTGACCAAGGCAGGGAGAGGGGTGTGTATGTGGGGGAGGGCTGGGAGGCTTCTGACCCCTCCTGCTGGCCCCACAGGCTCAATGGCTCTTGTGTGCCTCCTTGTCATGGAGCCATGCGAGGGAAAGGGCAGTTAGCTGCTGAAAGGTCACTGTAGTGAGGACTGGAGATTGAAGCAAGAGTGATTCGGGTTAGATGGCAGTAAGGACTTTTGAAATGGGAGTTCACAGTGACCAAGGGGAGATGCCCTTTTCCTACTGCATAGGAATTGGAGTCTGTGCTAGTATTCACCTAGCATGCACATATCCCTGTGTTCCATCCCCGCGCTGTGTAAATGGGCATGGCAGTGCATGTCTGTCATCTTAGCACTGTGGAGGTGAGCAACAGAGGGTCAGGAGTTCAAGGCCAGCCTGGTTTACGGTAGATCTTATCTGGAAAACAAAAACAAACTGAGCTGGGCAGAGGGCTCTACTGGAGGACATTGTGGATCTAAATCTTCCCAGGGGCTCCCAGTCTAGAGGGGACAGCTGGAATGGTCCACTGGGGAATGACCCTTGTGGTTAGCAGAGCCTGAGAGCCCAAATTCAGCCCCAGGGGGGCTATAATCCAAATACCTCTTAATGACAGCCTGGCCACTGAAGAGACAATTACAGATGGGAGAGGGAGAGAGAGAGAGAGAGAGAGAGAGAGAGGAGAGTACCAAGAAAGCAAGATTGATTGTTGATTGGTTCAGAATTGAGCCAGGGAAAGTGGGACAAAGAAAAGATAGAATGGGCAGGGACAGGATGCAGGGACGGGAATGGGGGGGGGAGGGAGCTGGGATGGTGGTCTTCATCCAGGTCCCTTCCTCCCCAAGTCTGGTCCCCCAACCCAGTTCTCAGTGATGAAGTCAGCTGAGCCACCCTGGAGTGAGGTCATGGCAGATTCCGCAGAACCTGGCTCCTGCCAAGAGTCTGGGTCAGGGGGTCAGTGGGACAGTTTGCTAGGGGAGGGGACAGGCCAGGGGCTTTGGGCCCAGGGGAAGCCCTCACCCGCCCTACCCAAACCATGTGGATCCAGTTAACACTGTTCAAGCTGCCTGGGCCGGGCTGCAAGGATGGCTTGGATTAGGGGCCTGTTGGGCCAGACCAATTCTTTCTTTTCTGGGATGAGAGAGGGGGAGGGTCGGAGAGGTTATCAGAAATAGAAGTCAGAAGGAGGAGATCGGAAGATGATAAAACCGGTCCCAGGTGAGGTGGAGGAACGTGGGAAAGATAAAGGAAGAGGTCAGAGGAAAGAGGTCAGAGCAGAAGTTAGATGAGGGAGCCGGATGGAGGATGCCGGGGGAGTTAGATGGGAGAATAGGAGGGAGAAGGCTGTGGGGCTGGGAGTCAGAGGGAGAGGGCCATGGGCTGGGGTCCAAGGTAGGAGGCTATGGAGTCTAAGAAGAGAGCACCCCACAAACACATCCTTTTTCCTCTTGTGGGTTTTCCCTAGCAAGGGGGCTCCATGCCGGGAAACTGCCCAAGGAGCCAGTGTGGGGGCGAAGGGAAAAGGGGAAGGCTTGGTTCTGGGGCTCCGGCCAGGAACCTTTGATTCATCCTAGAACTAGGTCAGCTTTTTTTTTTCTCACCGAAAACTTAGGAGAAAAAAAATAACCAGAGTCAATTCAATAGACTGATGTAGCAGTAACATCTGTTGGGTAGTGGGGAAGTGCTGCTGGTCCAGGGCTGCCTGCTGCTCCCTGGACTTGGGGGAGGAGGGAGCCCCCAAACTCTGAGGAAGTCTTTTGGAGTTGAGAGTTTTGTTTGTTTTCGTATCAACTTCCAGACAAAGTCTCATTAAGTTGCTCAGTGTGACCTTGAACACTTTGGCAGACCAGGTGGAGGTCTTCCTGCCTCAGCCTTCTGAGTAGCTCTCAGGACTGAGGGCTGTGCAGTCAGGTCTGACTCCTGGGCCAGTTCTGACCACGCCTCCTCACCCTGATGTCTCTCTACAGTGGAGCCTGTGGATGTTCTGAAAGCCTTGGGGATGCACAGGAGCCAAGCTGGGGTTGCTGAGGGGCCTGGCTTGTGTCCCCAGAGAACTCCACATGGCGACCGAGCATTCCGGGTAGACAAGTCCAGCCTGCTCCGTGTCCCCACATGGCAGCTCTTTCCAGGTGAGTCAGGACAGGAAGGCTGGGGTGGGGCCATCCTGGAAGGGTGAAGTCTCCCTGGTGGTCTAACTGCCCCCTTCTCCTCTGCCGGCAAAGATGGGCAATTTCCTGAGGACTTTTCTGTGTTGTTCACTGTGCGGGGCCAGCCAGCCAATCAGTCTGTCCTTCTGTCTATTTACGATGAGAAGGGCACCCTGCAGCTGGGGCTGGCACTGGGGCCAGCTCTGGGTCTCCTTGGCGACTCCTTCAGGCCCTTCCCCAAGCAGGTCAACCTCATGGATGGCAGGTGAGTATGGGAAAGGGGAAAGGGTACCCTGCGGAAATCCATGCACTGAGACTCATTCCCCTTGCAGGTGGCACCGTGTGGCGGTCAGCATGAGTGGTGACAAAGTGACCCTGGTGACTGACTGTGAACCTCAGCCGCCTGTGTTTGGTCAGGGACCGCGGATTATCAGCACAGATGGACTTACCATGATGGGAACCCAGGACAGCAGGGAGGAGACTTTTGAGGTATGGAGTTCATTGGCAGGGGAAACTGAGGCAGAGGCTGGGGAGCTTTGTCTTCGGCCTAAACTAGAAGAGAACAGAGAAGGAAAGTGTCCAGCTTCCACCCAGCACCACAGAGCTGAAGGAAGGCAGCGCCATACAATGGACCATTAGTAAATCAACAAGAAATCAGGTCACCATGTGATGTAAGCGCTGTGACAGGTCGCTGAGACCACCACATGGTGCAGTGCAGGAGGCCAATGTGTGAGCAGGTGGGGGTGTCTGCAGAGTGGGACAGATTTCTCTGATTGGTGTGGTGTGGGATTATGCTGTGTGATTTTGAGGCGTGAACCTTCCAGGAGGCCCAGCGGCCTTATCTCTCCAGTGAGCCACCTGGTATCTAGAACCTGGCACAGGGAGGTATCCTGAGGGGAAAGGGACAAGGAGCTTCAGGGGGCAGGTGTTGGGTGTGTCAGTCACTTCTTTTACTCCTATGACAAAATACAAGACAAAAGCTCCCCCAGAAAGGTTTACATGGGCTCACTGTTTGAGGTCACAGTCCATCACGGCAAGCAGGGTGAGGTGGCACCCCACTGCACCTAAAGTCAGGAAACAGAGATGGGTGCTGGTATTCGGGTCACTGTTTTATTTTTATCTATCTGGGACCCCAGCCATCCATATTTATGACGGGTCTCCCCTCCTCAGTTACCCTGATGCAGTAATCCCTCTTAGGTTTGCCCAGAGGCTTGCATCATAGCTAATTAATTCAGGGGCCTGTGGATCCAGGGGATCCAGCATCCAGGGGACGGCTCAGTCAGTAAAGGTGCTTGCTGCCAGGCCTGTTGGCCTGAGTTCAAACCCAAAATGTGTGTGGTGGAAGGAGAGAACTCAGTCCTGAAGGCTGTCCTCTCACCTCCACACGCGCACTTCCTGGTACACTTGTGTGTGTACACATACAGACTTTAAATAAATCAGTGTAATTTTTAAAAGTTGGCAAGCTTAACTGTCACACTGGCTGTGTTTTGCCCTGTGGTGTCATGGATTTGGTGAGTTATAGGTGGAGATGCCACAGGCTTCCCCTCCTTAGGGTGCCCTGGGTGGGAAGCTGAGGCTCCATGGCAGGAAGGGGCAGAGAAATGCTGGGGAGCACGGGCCACGATCATCTTACGGCTCCTTTTCCTCCTGTGCAGGGAGACATCCAGGAGCTGCTGTTAATTGCAGACCCTCAGGCTGCCTTCCAGGCCTGTGAACACTACCTCCCTGGCTGTGAAATCCCAGATCCCACAGCCACAGAGGTGAGTGAGGGGCTCCAGGTGGCAGGTGAGTCATCCCTGGCTCTAGGTATCAAGAAAGAATGGACTATGACCCAGAAACAAAGAACTGAGCAACTTTAGACCCTGAACGCAGGACGAATCCCAGAAGATGACTTTAACCTTACGCCAGGTGTGGTGAGGTACACACGTCGCCTCAGTACTCAGGAGGCTGATGCCAGAGGACTTGGAGGGCAACCTAGGCTAGGTGGCAGAACTCTGTCTCCAAAATAACAACAACAAAAAATCAGTTCAGGGATGGGGAAGATGATTCAGTTAGGAAACCTGGCTCACTTTCGAGCACCAGGACACGTTTGGTCCTTAGAGCCTACATGGAAAAGCTGAACATGGTGGCACTTGTAACCCCCATGCTGGGAAGGCAAAGGCAAGCAGATCCCTAGGGCTCACTGGCCTGTCAGCCTGGATTAACTGGTGAGCTCCAGGCCAGTGAAAAGCTGTTTCCACAGCAATAACAAAGGTGCTGGTGCCTGAGGAATGACACCCAAAGCTGACCTCTGGCCTCTGTGTGCATGTGCACACGCTTGAACACACTCCACACACACATACACATTCACACACCCGTAGCTGAATGACAACGATGGGCCATGTCATGGCCCTCAGGGAGTCAAGCGATGGCATTTCCAATGAGGGGAGATTCTCTAGTCCTGACTAGAACCCTTTCCTCAGGTCCCCAAGGATGAACCGGAAACAACTACCCCTCGTCGCAAGGGCAAAGGAAAGAAGAAAGGGCGGGGTCAAAAGGGGAAGGGAAAAAAGAAAAAGAACAAGGAGGCCTCAAGGCTGAGCCCAACCCCTGGTGCCCCTGAGAACCAGGTAAGAATCTGAGACCTCTCTCTTTGCTCTTTGCTGCCTGATCTCCACCCATCTCTGGTCCCTCATCTTTGTGTTGGTCCTCAGGGTCTGACACCTGAGGTCTGGTTCTCTCAGCCAAGGGTGATGCCAGGTCCTGTATCAGGGGCTCCCCCATGTCTATTCCACCTAATCTCCAGTCTGGAGGAGCTGGAGGAGACACCTCTGAACACAAGAGGACCTGATGATGATGAGGTTCATGATGTATTCTTAACAGTGGGGTATTCATCAGGTGGGGTAACTGGTTACAGCTGCATTGGTTATTGTGCCAGTATGTGGGGTTCACTGCTGGGGGTCACTGGTGAGGGCTCCATCTGGGAACTCATCCTGAGGTTCTAGCAGGGAAGGACAGACTTCCCATCAGGGAAGGTCATCCACTTTGAGCTTTAATTTCAGGAGATACACACATGGAGCAGGGAGGGAGGAAGGGGATACGTGCCTCGCCAACTAGAACAGCCCAGTCAGCCTGGATGACAATGTCATGGGTGACAGATGTCACATCCTGATCACCCTCACTTCCTGAGGGTGCTGTTTAGTATTGCTGGTTGAGGAGAAGTTGTTCACTGAGGTAATGGTAGGGAGCTCCTAGCGGGAGGTCTCACTAGGAGGCTGTTGGTAAGGGCTGCTGTTGGTGTTTTGGTGGTCTTTGTTGGTGAACTTTCCTGGGAAGACATGGACAACAGATAGGGAACTAATTACCAACTAAGGCACGATTCCACTCCGATCTAGTTTGGGGAACCAGTGAGTTGGTGGGGTGTACTTACAGAGCTAAGGTGAGGGTACACACAGGGGTGTGGCTGACCCTTAAGCATTCACCCTAAGTGTGGATGCTTACTTTCCCCTTAGCTGCACAACTGGAGTCCTCTTCCTTATACCCCAGTACTCTTTGCTTTCCAGAGATCAGGAGACCATGTGCAGCCTGGGCAGAGTTACAGGTAGCTGGGAGAGGGCTATGGGAGAGAGTGGCTGGAATCTCTGATGAGGGGCCAATGGCCTCCCCACCACCTCCTTTTGTACGAGAATGGCCACAGGCTGGGTCTTGAGGGTCTTTCATAGTCACAGTTGCTTTCGATGAAGATGGCAATAGCTATTAAGGATAGCCCTGGAGGACAGCATTCTATGCAGCCTCATTCCTATTGTTGTGCTAAAATATCCTAAGCAAGGGGCTGGAGAGATGGTGCAGTGGTTAGGAGCTCTTGCTGCTCTTGCAGAGGAGACTGGGTTCAGTTCCAAGCACCCGTTTACCTGGATCCCGACAGCTTGTAGCTCCAGTTCCAAGGGATCCGATGCCCCCGTCAGTGATCTGCACTCGTGGTGCTCCAGTGAGTGCACACACACATACACACACATTTGAAAACAAAAACAAAAGCCCTATATCCCTGCCCAAAGCAACTTGGAGGAGAGAGAGGCTTATTTCATCTTATAATCTCAGTCTGTTATTTTTGGGAAGTCAGAGCAGCAGCTTCAAGTGTCATGTCCACAGTGAGAGCAGAGAGAGAATAAACCCATGAATTCTTGCTTGCTTTTCTTATACTGTTCAGAACCTAGGAGGTGCCAACTACAGTGGGCTGGGTCTTTCCACATCAGTTAACAATCAAGGAAGTTTCCCAGGGACATGCCACTGGCCCACCTGATCTGGACAATCACTCACAGAAGCTCTTTCCCAGGTGGTTTTAGGTTGGCTCAAGTTGACTTAGAACGAATCAACACACTAGTTAAAGATTAAAGGTTAAGGGTTATTTGTTAGGGAGATTTCTAGAAGACATGATGGAGTCACTGTTAGTGGAATAATTGATTGGGGATCCCAGAGAAGGCTCATTATTTCGGGGGTCACTAAATGGTGATTTTTTGTTGGATGATTCCACTGGTTGGGGTCACAGTCGGATCCCTGGATGGAAGGGTATCTGTTTGGAGCCTTTGGTGGGAATCATGAAGGTGGGGCTCACTTAGCAGTCACTGGTCCTTGGAATAATTTGGGTTAATTGTGTAGGTTATTGACAGGTGGGTCCAAAGTCACTGGTTGGGTCACTGCTTGAAGTCCTTGGTTGGAGGGTTGGTCACTGCCTGTTAGCTATGTGTTGGTTCCAGATCTTTCTATTCCATATGAATTTCAAGAGTAACATGCCCTCGTCAGCCCCTGATTCTGACCTACACCCTGTGGCTTTCTTTTTCTGCCTTGACCCAGTTCTTCTGCAGCTGTCCAGGCTGGAGGAGCTGCAGCCTGGCTGGCTGACCGCTGAGCTGTCCTGGGAGAGGACATGTGGGGTTGGGCTTCCGGGAGTCTGGCCCTGAGTGCTGGCTCTTGACTTTAATCACTGGGCCCTGGAGCCAGTCCAGTTCTGCTCCCAGGCCTGGGAGACTTGGCCCTGTTCTGCTCCTCTGTAGCTGGTTCCGCCTCTGGCTGCCTTGGACCAGTTATGCAGGGCACTTGTCCTCCCCCCATCGGTGGGAAGCAACTGTGAGGGAGAGACCTGGCTCTTCTTTTGTCTCCTCTTTGTCGTGACTGGCCTTGCCCCCCCATCTGACATTCCTTCCATGCCTGCTGCAGACTCTCCTCCACACCCCCGAGACAGAGAAGCCAGTTCCCCACCTGCCTCCGACTCCCACTCCCTTGGCCATCACCACCACTGTGACTACTGGACAAAATGCCACTGTCTTGCAGGTTGGTGGGGAGTTGATGGTGCTGGGCCAGGGGGGCGGGGTGGTGAAGGTGATGACAGTTCTCAATATCCTTAGCAGGGCTTTGAGTCTGGTGCTGAAACTGAGCTGTGGACTCCAGAGATTGAGGCTACTGAGGAGGATGAAGAAGGAGGTGACCCCACCATGGGCCCCAAGTTCCGGGCAGCAGAGCAGTCTTTACAGACTGAGTTCCAGATATTTCCTGTGAGTCTAGATGGGTTGGATCAGGAGATGGATGCGAATACCTGCTTTCTCTTGACTGTGTCTGTCTTGTGTCAGCTGCTTTTGTGTGACCATGGTGCAGTTGCAATTGAAAATGTTTACCAAGCACTTAACACTGTGACAGAGACCAGTGATGCAACTGGCTTTTTTAGTCTAAACAGGGTGACAAGCCACTTGACTTCTAGTGGATCCCTGCTTCTAGCTCCCTCAGTGCCCTGCCTGCTGAGTGGACAGTAGAGGGAGCCAGAGAGTCAGCGGGGGACACGTGTAGTGTTAGCAAGCAGTGGGAGAGAGAATACTTGGCTGTTGTTGTGGGAGGGCTTGTGTTGGTTAACATTGTCACCTCAACAGGCTCTAGAATCATCGAAGACACAAGCCTCTGGGAAGGTCTGTGAGGCATTATCTAGACTAGATTAAATGAGGGAAGACCCACCCTAAATGTGGGTGGCGCCATCTCTGGGTCTCCTACTGAATTAAAAGGAGGAAGGGAGGGGAGTACCAGTACTCATGCTCTTGCCCTGCTTCATGGCTGTGGCTACAACATGACCAGCTGCTCAGGATGCCTTCCATGCTGTGATGATGTTTCCCCTCAAAGGGTAAGCTGAAGTAAGCCCTCCCACCATTAAGTTGCTTCTCGTCTAGTTTTTTGACTCAGCAAGGAAAGTAGTGCAGACAGCGGAGAAAGGCAGCCGTGTGGCAGGACATCAAGTGAGCTTCAGGACAAAGTAGAAAGCCGAGTACCTCTGGGGGTCTTGAATTTGTAATGCTTGACATTCAAGTAAGATTTCAAACCAGGGATGACTAGAAGATTCTAGAACTCGATGCTGGGAAGAAAGGCTTGGGATGACTCCTGAGTAGAGAGACATTGCCCAAGTCAAAGCCTTGAGTGGAAGCGTCTAGAGGGGCAGGCCGGTTCTCCTTGGTGCTGCTAGAGTAGGAGTTGGAGCTGAGACCAACGCGGACTTCTTGTCCTGTTTGTTACTCTGCTTGGCGCAGTGACAAATTACCTGATAGAAACAACTGGTGGGAGGAGAGGACTGTTTGGCTCACATTTCAGAGGGATCGGTCCACAGTTGCCGGGTCTCATGCATTTGAGGGAGCATCATAGAGATGGGAGGATACGGTGGAGAGGTTCAGTTACTGGAGAAGGGGATGCAGTAATTGGGGAGTGCTGATTCTCTGCTGGCTTTCTTCTTCCCCCTGGTTGCTTCCCTCAGTGTATTCTCTCTGGAAACACCCGGATAAACCCACAGTAGTATATCACCAATCTCCTAGGTGGTTTCAGTTTGTTGTTGTTGTTTTTTATTTTTTATTATGTTATTATTATTATTTTTGAGACAGGGTTTCTCTGTATCTTTGGAGCCTGTCCTGGAACTCACTCTGTAAACCAGGCTGGCCTCAAACTCACAGAGATCCACCTGTCTCTCCCTTCTGAGTGCTGCGACTAAAGGCATGTGCCACCACCACCTGGCTTTTTAAATTTAATTTAATTTAATTTTTGAGAAGGGTCTTATTATATAGCCCTGGTTATCCTGCAATGTGCTATGTAGACCCAGCTGCTCTCAAACTTCCAGAGAGCCACCTACCTCTGCCATAGGTATGCCAAGCGGCTTGTTTTAGATGAGTCTAGAGCCTGTTGAGGTGACAATGTTACCCATCACATCCACCTCCAGCAGCAAGTACTGGGATTAAAGCGTTTGCCACCACACCTGGCCTCTCCGAGGCAGTTTCAAATCCTGTTGCCTTTGGTGGTGCATGCCTTTAATCCTAGCACTCAGGAGGCAGAATCGGGCAGATCTCTGAGTTTGAGGCCAGCCTGGTCTACAGAGTAAGATCCATGACAGCCAGGGCTACACAGAGAAGCCCTGTCAAACCCAATGAAGATAAGTCATCACATGTGTCAAGTGTTGTAACTCATTTGCCGTATGGGTGTCACACACTCACTGACTCCATGAGTTACCTGTGGATGGCCACAGGGCTGGGTAAGGTGCCAGCATCACTGGGGAAGCGGCAGAGTCATGTGATAAGCATCTTTGGGGTTGATGCCCTTCACCGTGGGCGGCTTTCAGAAGTCAGTTGTCTCCTTCCACATTGGAGTCAGGGATTGAATTCAGGCCCCCAGCCTTGTAGGACATGCACTTTCACAAACGTGTCTGTCTTCTCTCTGCCCACTGTCCCCAGGGTGCTGGAGAAAAGGGAGAAAAAGGAGAGCCTGCGAGAATAGAGCAGGTGAGAGGATGGGAGTACGAGGAGGTTGAGGGGCCTCATGAAAACAGGATTCACACTTTTTTTCCCTCCAGGGACAGCAGTTCGAGGGACCTGCAGGAGCCGCAGGACCCCGGGTGAGTACTGGTCCTAGTCCCACCCCCTTTCTTCTAGAGCCCATATACAAATCAGCTGTGCTGCTAGATGCTCATATAGCTGCCCTCGCTCTCTTCCATCCTTTTCTTTATAAAGCCCAGGCTGAGCTCAATCTCACTATGTAGCCCAGACTGTATTCTCGCCCTCTCTCTCTTTTGGGTTTTCAAGACAGGGTTGCTTTGTAGCTTTGGAGCCTGTCCTGGAACTCACTCTAGACTAAGCTGGCCTCGAACTCACAGAGATCCTCCTGCCTCTGCCTTCTGAGTGCTGGGATTAAAGTTGTGTGTCACCACTGCCTGACTGTAATCCATCTCTTGATCCTCCTGCCTCAGCCTCCTGTGCTGGGGTTATAGGTGTGCACAGAGAGGACTTAGATTATAGTGTTGCCTGGAGGTCATTGGATAGTCAGCACCAAAAGATATGTCAAAAAGAGGTCTAGGGTGTGAAGTTGAGGGTGGTACAGGTCACAGACCGTGGGGGAGCTGACTAAAAGGTAGAGAGAACAGGGAAGTCTGCCTGAAGTCAAAGTTACAAGGTGGGTAAGAAGCCAGCCAACCTCAAATTTTGTATCTCCTGAGACTTCTTTTTTCTCTGTCTTCACAGGGAATATCTGGTCCTTCAGGTCCTCCTGGGCCTCCAGGATTCCCTGGGGACCGAGGTCTACCGGTAAGAGACTCCCCACTGAGTGCACCCCTTTGCAGGGGTGTGGATTGTGTCCCTCCGTGAGGGTGGGATTTCAGGTCGGGAGTGTGAAGATTTGAATGTGTGGGTGTGGGGGCTGGAATCAGGAACACTGTCCCTGAAGTGACTCTGACCTCATCTGTGAACCTTCTCTCTCACCTTCCACTGGTTACTGGGGAACTATCCCACTTTTCTCCTCACACCTGTTTTGTCTGTCTTTAAATATTTTATGATGTTTTAATTTATCTTGTGTGTGTGTGTGTGTGTGTGTGTGTGTGCGCGCGTGTGTGCGCGCACACACACACACAAATCAGGTGGTGGCATGCACCCCGGCACCTGAGTGGAAGTCAGAGGACACGTTGCAGGAGTCAGTTCTCTCCTTCCACCATGTGGATCCCAGGGGATCAAATCAGGTCATCAGGCTTCACAGCATGTGCCCTAGCCTGCTGAGCTGTCTTGCTGAAGCTCTCCTTTAAAAATATGTATTTGTTTATTTATTTATGTCTGTATGTGTGCGTGTATGTGTGTGCACGTGCAAGTGAGTGAGTGTCTATGTATATGTGTGTCCATACCCGTGCACATCCAGAGACCAGAGGGGGCTTTGGATCTCTGAAAACTGTGTTGCATTCCTTTGTGGGATGCTTGGCTTGTCACTTGGGTGCTAGGATCCGAACTCCAGTCCTCAGGATCATACATCAAGGGTTCCTAACTGCTGAGTCATCCCTCCAGCCTCCATGAGTGCACATCTCTGTCTCCTACATCTGTCTCTGTCTCCCTTGTTCATCCATTTCTGCCGTTCTCCCCCATCTCTCTCATGTCACCTTTGTCCTTCTGTCTCCCTCTCTCTCCCCTCTCCTTTTCTGTCTCCCACCCTCAGTTCCGTTCATCCCTCTGTCTCCCTCTCTCTCTCAGGGTCCTGCTGGCCTCCCAGGAATTCCAGGTGTTGATGGAATCCGGGGTCTACCTGGCACCGTAATTATGATGCCGGTAAGGAGGGGAGTGTCCGTACTTGGGGAGTGGAGTTCTGACCGGGTGCCTTTCTCTGGACCTCTACTCACTGTCACTGGTTGCTCCTCAGTTCCATCTTGCAAGCAGCTCGTCGAAAGGCCCCCAAGTCTCCTTCCAGCAGGCCCAGGCGCAGGCAATACTGCAGCAGGCTCAGGTGAGTGTGCTGGTGTGAGGGATAGCAGAAATAAAGGTTCATGCAGGCCTGGTCAGGACACAGAGGACCTCTCTCCCAAAGATGCTTGCTGTGAGTTTCTGTTGTTATGGTAAAACCCCCGAGCCTGGGTGGCTTATGAAGAACGATTCAGGCTTGTGATTCCCAGAGCAGAATGCTGCCTCTTGGTTGAGTGCCTTGTAACTGGTGGAGGGCAGACCACGGCAAGATAGTAAATGTTCTAGGATGTGGACCTTACTCTCATAAAGGTACTGATTGCCACTATGGGGACCCCACCCTTCTGATTTCATCCAATTTCCATCTTCCAAAAGGCCCCCCTCAAAGTGTTATCAACATATGAACTGGGGGACAAATTTGCAATCTGTGAATGGGGGAGGCTCACTCTAACTGTAGCAGTGATTCTGTGGTCTCATGGGGGACTCTTGTTTCTGTCTGTCTTTCCAGCTCTCCATGAAAGGACCCCCTGGTCCAGTGGGACTCACTGGGCGCCCAGGCCCTGTGGTGAGTAAGAGGTCTGCATTGGGAAGAGGGATGCACCCATGCCAGACAGCCACATTGCTCAAGCCGTGTTCCTCCATCTCTTGTCCTCCAAGGGCCTTCCTGGATATCCAGGTCTGAAAGGCGAATCAGGAGAAGTAGGGCCACAGGTGAGATTGAAGGGATGTGAGGGGCAGGGGGATGGATTAGACAGGAAAACTTCCTCCTAAGGATATAGGATAAAATGCTGGTTGAAGAAAATAACAAAAGGAGTAGAAATATACCTTTGAAATTATTGCCCCTCCTAGCGAACGATTTAAAATAGGTCCTGGGCTAGAGGTTGGGGCTCAGCTGGTAAAGCACTTGCCTAGCATACACGAAATCCCGGGTTACAGCCTCAGTACCACATAAACCAGGTGTGGAGGTGTGCAGCTGTCATCCCAGCCCCAGGGCGGGGGGTGGGGTGGGGTGGGAGTGGGTGGGGTGGGGTAGAGGCTGGAGGATCAGGTAGTCAAGGTCAACCTCAGTTGCTTCGACAGTTGGAGGCCAGACTGGACTTTCTGAGACCCTGTCTCAAGAATAAATAAAACAAACTGGGTGTGGTCGTACATACCTTTAATCCCAGCATTCAGTAGGCAGAAGCAGGGAAATCTCTGTGAATTCAAGGCCAGCCCGATCTAGTGAGTTCACACCAGAGTCACATGGTGTGAGACACTGTCTCAAAAAAAAAAATCAATCATGAGCCTTCCTTTTTAATCCTTTCTTCTTATTTCCCACCATAGGGTCCCCGAGGATTACAGGGCCCTCCTGGGCCTCCTGGCCGGGAAGGCAAGACAGTGAGTAACTTCTAAGTTCTTAAATTATGCTTTCTCACCCTCTGAGTCTTCTCCTGTTATCAGAGGGACCTGAGCAGTGAAGGGTGAAGGACCCGGCAGGTCATAGCTTCTTGCAGACCTGAGAACAGGCGGAACGCTGGGTCTGGGGTCGGAAGTGGAGGCAGGAGCAGCTTGAGCAGCCCAGCATATCAATAGACGCCTGAAGCTGTGCAGGCCAGTGTGCACCTGTAACCAGGACTGGGGATGCGAGGCAGGAGAGTCAGAAGTTCAAGGTCATCCTTTAACTTCTACAGAAGGTGAAGTGCTTACTGCCAGGTCTAGTGACCAGAGTTCAGTTCCTAGACTCACCTGATGGGAGGAGAGAACGGACTTCTGAAAGTTGTCCTCTGACCTCCACATGTGAGCCACTCGTGAGTGTGTGCTCGCTCACACACAGATACTAAACAAACACAAACAAATAATAAGTGCTTTTAAATGAAAACACTAGCCAGGTGTGGTGGCACATGACTTTATCCCAGCGTAGTGAGTACCAGGCCAACCAGGCCTACACAGCGAGAGCCAACCTCCATAAAAACAAAACAAAACAAAAAAGGGAAAGTAGCCCCTGGGAAAGGGGTCAGTAAAAGGCAGTACACACCTGTCATAGTGGATGACAAAGCATGCAGAGGGGAGGGCCCTGGGAAATTTGTCCTTGACTTTGGTCTCACTTTCTTCATAGGGCCGAGCTGGAGCAGATGGGGCTAGGGGTCTCCCAGGAGACACAGGACCTAAGGTGGGTGATGGGGCCAGGTTGGGGGTGGAGAGTGTCAAGATCAAGGGTTCAAGGCAGCTGCTGTCTCTTCCAACAGGGTGACCGGGGCTTTGATGGCCTTCCAGGGCTGCCTGGTGAGAAAGGCCAGAGGGTGAGTATGTGAGGTGCCCCTCCTATATCCATGCCCTTGTCCGGCATCAGAGCTTCACACCCTGTCCCCACACTGGAGTGAGTGGTTCCTGCATGTGCTAATCCATTCCAATGTCCTCCCCCCTCCCCTGTTCTAGGGTGACTTTGGACATGTAGGGCAACCTGGTCCCCCAGGAGAGGACGGTGAAAAGGTAAAGTTGGAGGAAGGTTTAGGAAGAAGGCTGGTTTGGAGGTTCAGAAACCTGAGGAACAAGGGCTTGGGTGATGGCTCAGCAGGAGAGCTCTTGCCTAGAATCCCTCAGCATGCTGGGAGAGTGGCTCATTGGTAGAACCCCAGCATAGAATCCTTCAGTGAGATGCTGGGGGTGTGTGGCTCTGTGGTAGAGCACCTGCCTAGAATCCCCCAGTGAGGGGTTGGGGCCATGGCTCAGTGGTAGAGCATTTGCCTGCCTACCATATATGAAGCCCTGGCTGCTATTCTTATTAAAAAAAAATTAAACAGAAACAAACTAAATGGTATCATGGTATCTGGGGACTGACTGGGGCCTGTTGGAGGAGCAGGGAGCCCCAGGGACCTCGGCAGGACAGCTTTGGAGCTGAGAGCTAGCTTTAGGGTTAGGATGTGGGGTGGTAAGTTGAGGCCTGGAGTTTGTGAGTTCAGTCTGCAGAAATATGGAGACATCAGACTGACTCTGAAAGGGTCTGTACTTCCCCACTCTGAATAATGATGACACTTTCCACAGGGCCTGCAAGGACCTCCAGGGCCCACTGGTCAGGCTGGAGAGCAGGTGAGTATTGGGAGACCCCATACTCCTTTGCTTGTGGAGGGGAAGTGTGAAATTCCTTTGGGCCATGAAAGTTTTAAGAGTATATACCTCTGATGCTGGAATTATGTGACCCCTTCCTTGCAGGGTCCCCGAGGTCTGATTGGCCCCAGAGGCCCCCCTGGACCCCTGGGACGCCCGGTGAGAATCTTGCTGACTCTCTGCTCCCTGCCTGTTTTATACTTACCCATCTTCCCTTTGCACCACCACCCATATTTGTGGTATGTGTGAGTGTGTGCACGTGTGTGTTCGCATGGCCCACATGTGGAGGTCAGGTTCTCTTCCTTCACCGCGTGGGTCCCTGGAATCAAACCCAGGTCATTAGACTTGGCAGCAGTGCCTCTACCTGGATCACTGGATGACCTCTTTCCCTCTCTCCCTCTTTTCCTTTCTGTGTACGATGTGCACAGTCATGTGTGTGAGTGTGATTGTCTGCACCCCGGTGCAAATGAAACGCGAATGTCCGAGGACAGTTAGGAGTCTGGTGATTACAAAAGCTAAGGCTACCTGTCAGGCTTTTACATGGGTCTGGGAATTTGAACTCAGACCCTTCATGCTCGTACAGCAAGTGCCTTTACCCACTGAGCCATCTCCCTAGCCCGAATAGTCTTTCTGTTGCCTGCCGTTTCCTTTCTGACATGTTTCTTAGCTGCTTGTACCCAGATCTTGATCCGTCCTCGTATTCTCTGTCCTCACAGGGTGTGACCGGAAGTGATGGTGCACCAGGTGCCAAAGGCAATGTGGTAGGCGTCCCTCGCTCTTCCAACAGTCCAAACCCATGATCATCTACTTGTGTGACCGTCCACACCCTGACCCATCCTGGCTTCACTGAACCCACCCCTTTCCCCACAGGGTCCTCCTGGAGAACCAGGTCCCCCAGGACAGCAAGGAAACCATGGCTCCCAGGTTAAAGACCTCTGTCCTGACAATGGGGGTGTGGTGGTCGGTTAAGCCACAATCCTCCTCTGCCCAGTTTTGCTACCCATCTCTCTTCTCATGATTTCCTCACCCTCTTTTTATCCCAGGGGATTCCAGGCCCTCAGGGGCCCATTGGCACTCCTGGGGAAAAGGTAGGTGGCTTTTCTCATGTCATGGGGAAGCTTCTCTCAAGGGCCCCTTTGAGGGACTTCCTGCTGGTGAATAGTCACATTCCAGAAGCCAGCCCAGAGTGACAGAGTGGCATTGTTGGGGGAGGGTTTCCAGAAAAATCTCACCAAGGCTGGCAGACAGAGGAGCCATTGTTAGCACAGAAGCCCTCACAGAAGGGACTTCCAAGATGCCAAGACAGGACAGCCCTTCCTAGGGACCAGAGTGCTCTGTCTTTGTCTCTCTGCACATCTGTGGCTTGCTTCCCTGGCAGAGACACTTATGTGTATAAGTGTGTGTCTGTGACGTGCGCGAGTGTACCTCTCTCTGTGTGTGTGTGTGTGTGTGTGTGTGTGTGTCCCCGTCCTAGCTTGCTTCTCTGTTGCTGCACTGAAACAATGACTTGAGGAGCAGCGGGCTCATTTGACTTACGCTTCCTTGATTCGCGGGAAGTCAAGGCAGGAATCTGGAGGCAGGAATTGAAGCAGAGCCACAGAAGGGAGAACTGCTTATTAGCTCTGCTCAGCCTCCTTTCTTATGCAACCCAGGACTGCCTGCTCAGGGTGATACCACCCATGATGGGCTGGACTCTTCCACATCAATCATTAATCAAGAAAATGACCCACTTCCTGCAAACAGCTGATAGGGCCCAAGGAGGACACAGCCCAGCAAAGCCAATCAGATCCTTCCAGGAATTTAGAAACAAGAAGCCTGGAACCAGGAAGCCTCAGGGCTGCCTAAACTGTTCTTGTGGGTGGGATGTACTTTCTTTTCTTTTCTTTAAATTTTTTAAAAAGATTTATTTATTTATTAAGTATACAGTGGTCTGCCTGCATATGTCCCTGCAGGCCAGAAGAGGACACCATGTTTTATTACAGATGGTTGTGAGCCACCATGTGGTTGCTGGGAATTGAACTCAGGACCTTTGGAAGTGTAGCCAGTGCTCTTAACCTCTGAGCCATCTCTCCAGCCCTCTTTTCTTTCTTTTTTTTTTTTAATATTTTTATGGTTTATTTAACTTTATTTTATGTGCATTGGTGTGAAGGTGTCAGATACCCTGCTACTGGATCTTCAGACAGTTGTGAGCTGCCATGTGGGTGCTGGGAGTTGAACCCGGGTCCTCTGGAAGAGCAGTCAGTGCTCTTAACCACTGAGCCATCTCTCCAGCCCCCAGCCCTCTTTTCTTTTCTCTTTTATTTTTTTCTTTTTCTTTCTTTTACTTTCGGCTTTTTAAGACAAGTTTCTCTGTAGCCCCTGTCTGTCCTAGAACGCACTCTGTGAACCAGGCTGGCCTTGAGACCTGGAGACCCTCCTGCCTCTGCCTCCAGAGTGCTGGGGATTAAAGGCATTCCCACCACACCCAGCGGGATGTACTTTCAAAGAAAGGCATCTTAAAGGTGTAGACCCCTGCAGTCCCAGCAACTGAGAGGGCAAATTAGCCTGGGCAAGGCTGCAGAACTTTGCCTCAGTAAATAAATAAAAAAATGGATAAAATAAAATAAAGCAAAGAAACACAACAAAAGGTTGTAGACGAGGAGCTCCTGACTGACCCTAGCATATCTTACACTTTGTCCCTTTGTGGGTCTAGGCTCGGAACCCGGGCCTTGTGCATGATAGGCAAGCTCTCTGCCGCGGAGCTGTTCCCCAGCTCCTCACCGGGGGGTGGGGTGGGGGGGGGATGACCGAGGCCTGCCCCCGAGCCACACCCCCAGCTTTCTCATAGTTTTCTATAGAAGCTCAGGGAGGACGAGCTGATTTACCGGAGTCAGTAGCATGAGCAGAGCTGGGACAGATGCCTGTGCTGCAGACACACTCTGAGTTGCTGGGGTAGACCCCTTTTGTCCAGGCTCGGAAACACTCAGGCTACACTTCCTGTTCCTCCTCTTTCAGGGTCCCCCTGGAAATCCCGGAATTCCAGGTGTCCCAGGAGCTGAGGGCCCCCCGGTAAGAACCAGGAGCTGGGACAAGGGGAAGGTTCGGAATTTGTATGGCAAATTTTGGCCTTTGATGAGTTGATGTGTTTTTCTACCAGGGTCACCCAGGCCCTGAGGGTCCCACAGGAGAAAAGGGGGCCCAGGTGAGTGACCAGGAGGGTGTCTGGGCTGGGGAAGAGGAGTAGTAAGTAGCCATGGGCCAGTGAGGAGACAGAGGATACTGGAACAGGGATGATGTGGAACTGGATAGCATCGGCCTTATTTTCCTTTCAGGGTCCACCAGGGTCAGCAGGCCCTCTGGGCTATCCTGGACCTCGGGGTGTGAAGGTAGGTAATGTTGGAGGACTTGAAGGTAGGATAGATAGCTCGTTAGCGTGGGTGTCAGAGAACCGATTTAGTGCCAGCGTGGTAGTGTGGAACCAGTATTTGGGAGGCAGAGGCAAGAAGATTGCTGCAAGATTGAGGCTAGCCTGAGGTATACAGTGAGTTCTAGGCCAGCCAGGGCTGAATTACATTGTTGTATTTTGAGACCTTGTCTCACAAACCAAACACTAACAAAACACATACACACTCACACCTCTCACACACACACACTCTCTCACACACACCCTGTAATTGCAGTACTTGAGGGAGGAGGATAAGGCTTTTTTTCGATCTTTTTTTTTTTGTGACGTGGTTTCACTATTCCGCTCTGATTGTCCTGGAACTCATTTTGTAGACCAGGCTGACCTTGAACTCACAGAGATCCACTTACCTCTGCCTCCCGAGTGCTGGGATTAAAGGCCTGTGTGAGGATCAGGATTTTAAGATCACTCTCAGCTGTACAAGTTTGAAGCCATTCTACCTCAAAATGCGAATTAAAAAGAAGACTGGGGCTGTAGCTCAGTCGGTGGTAGAATGCTTGCCTAGCAGTGTGTGGAACCCCAAGTTCCATCCCCAGCACCCTCAACTCTCAGTGTGGTGTTGCGTGCCTGTTGTCTTAGTGTTAAGGCAGTGGACACAGAAGATTTGGGGTTCAGTGTCATCCTCTTAGCTATTAGTGAGTTTGAAACCAGCCTGGGCTAAATGAGACTCTGACTCAAAAACAAAATGAAAAAACATACAAACGAAAAACACCCCAGCACTTGGGAGACAGAAACAGGGAGATCTCTGTGCTTTCTAGGCTACCCTGGTCTACACAGCCAATTCCAGTCCAGGCTGGAGGGGGGGGCACACTACTGTCCCAAAAACAAAACAATAATCCCTCTCTCAAAACAAAACAAAACAACAAAACAAAACAAAAAACCCACAAAGAACCCACAAAATAAACAAACAAATGAAAAAATAGTATACTGATGGTTCTGTTTTATTGTTAGTTTCTTTTGCTCATCTTTTTCTTTGCTTAATTTACAAATTGGATTTTATCATAGTTTGACACGTGCATAGAGGAGGCAACACTGATAAGAGCTGGGTCTTTCGGCCTTCGAGCAATCCCTGGAGGTTTCCTAGTTTATTTTGCAGATAAGTGGAGGACTGTGGCTGCAGCCTGTGTTGTAACTGAATCTAGTTACTTTGTAACCAAGGGAGGGGCCAGTGGCAGCCAACAGCTTTCTTTGCTGTGGTCCAGTGAATTAGCGTGGGGCTGCAGAAAGCCCTGCGGTTTCCAAGCGCATAGTTGCATCAGCTCCAAGCGCTAGTTCATTCTTCAGCTGAGCCAAGAGCAGTTGTCAGTGTGGTACAGGCAGGAAGTCAGTCCAGGGCGTGCACGGCACAGTCTTGCTGTCAGCAGGCACAGAGTCTCCTTGTGGCCAGCACAATGGGGAAACTCTCCCCTGCCTTCGGAACGAGGCTGAACTCTGGAATGTTCTTTCTGCTGCCAGAAGGAACTGTGGACACTGTGTCCTCAGGAAGTAGAAACGAATGGCATGGAGATTCAGCTTTCCTTGCTCCCCCTACGCACATGAACTTGGGGCGGGTGGTGGCTACCAGACACGCAGTGGTAGGGGAAGCTGAGCACACCGAGGGGCTCTAGGGAGGCAGGCCCATTTCCTCCATGGCTCCCCACGACACACTAGAGTCTTGCAACTGTTTTAACAATTTTAGGTTAAGCGAGGATATCTAGAACCTTCCTTGAGCAGGGAAGGAGACAGAACTCTTTTAAAATTTTTTAGGGTACTTCTGGCAACCGAGGTCTCCAAGGAGAGAAAGGAGAAAGGGTGAGAAGGAAGGGGTTCATAGAGGGGAGGGAGAGGGCGCGCCCATAAAGAGGCCCTGGCTGTGACCCTTCCCTAAAGCCCTGAATTCTCTTTCCCCAAAGCCTCTTTCTCTTCTGCTACCCGTTTCTCCCTTTTCCTCTCTTCTCCTTCTCCATCTCAATTTCCATCTCTCCCCCAGGGAGAGGATGGCTTTCCTGGCTTCAAGGGTGATGGGGGACCAAAAGGTGACCGGGTAAGACCAGCTCCCAGTTGAGGGGTTGTGTGGGTCTAGGGTGGTTTGGGAAAGACACAGGGTGAATGAGCTGGGTGGGGTTAAGTAGAGGATGGACAGAGTAGGAAGGACGAATGACTATTTCAATCCTTTCCTTTTCTTTTTGATTTCAGGGAAACCCAGGACTCCCAGGTCCCAGAGGAGAGGATGGTCCAGAAGGACAAAAGGGACCTGAGGGACTGCCTGGGGATGAGGGTCCCCCAGGAGCCGCAGGGGAGAAGGTGATTAGACAGGGCTTACTTAAATTGTTCACTGCCCATCTCTGCACCTTGCTGCTGCCCCACCCCCCAATATGGAGATGGAACCAGGGATTTTCACATGTTAGAAAGCAGTTGTGCTGTGTAGAGCCACACCCAGCCCCTTGCTGGGGACTCTAGGCTGGGCTCTACCCCTGAGCCACATCCCAGGCCCTCACTGGGGGATTCTAGGCTGGGCTCTACCCCTGAGCCACACCCCAGCCCCTCACTGGGGGGGCTCTAGGCAAGGGGTATAAGGCTGGTCTAAGCCCCTGCCATACTTAATTTCTTTGCTGAGCATTATAGAACAGTTTTTTGCACTTAACTGTGTTCTAATCTCTACAGCTTTGTGTAATAGACATTTTAAAGATTTATTTTGTTTTTAGCTGGTCATGGTATCCCTTTAATCCCAGCTCTGATGGGCTGGGGGTAGAGACAGGGTTTTGTGAGACAGGGTTTCACTGTGTATCCCTGGCTGTCCTGGAACACATTCTGTTGACCAGGCTGGCTTGAACTCACAGAGATCCTCCTGCCTCTGTCTCCTGAGTGCTGGGATTAAAGGTGTGTGCCACCACAACCCAGCAAAAAAGGGGGAAATTATTTTTATTTTTAATTGTGTCTTTCTGCATGAGTCGTTCATAGGTGAGTACAGAGGCCTCCAGAGGCCATTCCCTGAGCTAAGGTCACCAAACCACTGTAATCCAGCCCTGTAATAAACTTTTATCCCCCCCTTACAGATGAGGACACTGGTTTGCAGGGTGAGCGAGCTCCTCACAAGCACACCCCTCTTAGGAACTCAGTGTCTCACTCTGCTATGTAGCCATCTTGACCTTTCCCTTCTAGCCTCTAGCTTGCCATGCCTGACTTTGTCCTATAATCCTTCTCCTATAGGGCAAGCTTGGGGTGCCAGGTCTCCCAGGTTACCCAGGACGCCCAGGACCTAAGGTAAGAGGCCTTGGAACTGGAGGTGGGCAGCAGAAAGGCAGACAGGCTGACACCTATGGGTCCAGGCTGTGGTCTGAGGGGTGATGGGTCAATGAGAGAGTGTAAAGTGGGACCTGGGCATCGTGGACTTGATGGTCACTGCTTACGACCTGCATGACCTTGAGTGAGGTTCTTCAACCCAGTTCTCAGCTTCTGAAAAGAGGTGCCTGTGATGTCTGCCTTGTTCACTTGATGATTTTTGCTGTGGTTGTTTGGTTCATCAGCCAGACGGGTCTGTTGCAGCGCTAAGGGATATGATGGAGAGCAGTAGAGAAAAGGGGGTCAGGTATCCTGCTCTGGCCTCTGCTTGGACACATGTCCGTATACTGTCTTAGTGTGGGTTTTTATTGCTGTGAAGAGACACCATGACTGTGGCAACTCTTATAAATAAAATATTTAATTGAGGTGGCCCACTTAGAGTTTCAGAGGTTCAGTTCATTGTCATCATGGTGGGGAGCATGGCAGCGTGCAGGCAGATGTGGTACTGGCTATATCTTGACTTGCAGGCAGGCAATAGGAAGTTGACTGAAAGTCACACTGACGGAAGCTTGAGCAAAAGAGACCTCAAAGCCCGCCCCACAGTGACACACAATGCATCAACAAGGCTATGCGCCCTAATAGTGCCACTCCATTTGGGGGCCATTTTCTTTCAAACTGTCACATATACCACACGTGCATGTTCTCACACACTCTCACATGTGCACCCATACACACTAAAGTGGAACATAATCAAAGAAGACACCCAGAGTTGACTTCCAGCTTCCACAGGCATGTGCACACACAGGAGCACACCAAACAAAAATCCTCTCGGATGAGCAAGATGCTTGCCTCCAAACCCTGTGGCCTGAGTTTGATCCCCAGCACCTGCTTGGGGGAAGGGAGAGAACAAACTCCTGCAGGTTGTCTTCGGTCCTCACATACATGCTGTGACACGCATGCGCCCAGAAAAGAAATAAATGTAATAAAAGTGTCTTAGTTTTACTAGGACAGAGTCTCACTGTGTATAGACCAAACTGGTCTTTAACTCACAGAGATCCATCTGCCTCTGCCTCCCCAGTGCTGGGATTAAAGGCCTGTGCCACCACCGCCTGGCCCAAACTGGCTTTTAACACAGAGAGATCCTTCTGCCTCACCCTCCTGAGTGGTTGTCATCAAAAATGTTTTTTTAAATACTATTTCTAAATGATTTTGAGATTTTATTTATGTTTCTTTATGTATACGTGTTTTGCCTGCATTTATGTCTGCACTGTAGATGCATGCAGTGTCTGCAGAGGCCAGAAGAGGGTGTTAGATCTCCTGGAACTAGAGTTACTGGATGTTGTGAGCCTGACATGTGGGTGCTGGGAAGCAAACCCAGGTCCTCTGGTAGAGCAGCCAGTGCTCTTACCTACTGAACCATCTCTCCAGCCTTCTTTAAAAACCTTCTTATGGGATCTAACTGGGTCCCAATGAGAACTCTGTTAGTCCTAATGAAAAAGATCTCCCACTACACTCTGCCCCTTACAGGTACCATCTGTATTCCCACACTAAGGATCAAGCTGCCAGGGGGCCAGGGGCACAAAGACATTGATGTGCTAACAGAGGAAATTCACAGAAATGAGATCTGTCCAGTCTTGAATTCATTATAACCTAACCCAGTGTACTTATACAGAAATGTGGTTGTGTAGAAACATATGTAGCACTGTTCCGAGGGTAAGAGTGTGGGAGAGATTGTGCTCTCTGTCTGAGTCGCACTCCAGACTGCATGATGGGCGATTGAGCATGTCTGTTTATGGAAAGTCACTTGGGAACTTGAAGATGCGTGGGAACGAATCTGAGTGCAGCATTCTCCTTCTAAAACTGCATTCATGGGCTGGGTGGAGGTGCACACCTTTGATCCCAGCACTCGGGAAGCAGACGCAGGTGGATCTGAATCTGTGGCCAGCCTGGTCTACAGAGTGAGTTCCTGGACAGCCAGGGCTGTTACACAGAGAAACCCGGTCTGGAAAAAAACATTACATTTATGGGCAGGAGAGACGCTCAGAGGTTAAGGGCTCTTGTTGCTCTGACAGAGAACCTGGGTTCAGTTCCCAGCACCCACACAGTGGGTGACTCCAGCTCCAGAGGATCTAATGCACTTTCTGTTCCCCGAGGCACACAGGCCACTGAGAGACAACCTGTGGTCTTCCACCCTGTGGGTGCTGTAGATCAAACCCAGACCATTAGGCTTGGTAGCAAATACCTTTACCCACTGAGCCATCTCACTGGAAACAGAGCTCTCCCTGAGTTCCATATTTTTGCTGTTTGGAGTTGACATGATTATCTTGCCCACACCTCACTGGAGACTTTCATTTTTTATTTTTGGTTTTTCAAGACAGGGTTTCTCTTTGTAGCCCTAGCTATCTTGGAACTTGCTCTGTAGATCAGGCTGGCCTAGAACAGAGATCCGCCTGCCTCTGCCTCCTGAGTGTTGGGATTAAAGGCATGCACCACCCCTGCCTGGCTTTGGAGACTATGGTCTTGAACAGCCCTGCAATTTTTGGCTTCTGGTGGCAGGATGAAGGTAGCAGGCAGGAGTCACTCACATCATGAACCAGGAGAGTGGGGACAGAGAGGAGAGGTGGGGAGAGAAGATAGTAAAGAAAGAGAGAGGGAGAGAAAGAAAAAGGGAGAGAGAAAAGGAAGAAAGGAAAGACAGAGAGAGAGAGGGAGAGGAGAAAGAGAGAGAACGACAGAGACCAAGGCACACAATCCCATTCAAAGACACACCCCCAATAACCTAGTGCCCTCCCACAATTCCCACCCCACTTTTTTTGCCCTTTGAGTTGCTTGTTTGGTTTGTGTGTTCATGTTCAGACGTGTTGGCCTCCGTGTGTGCAGGTATACCTGAGCGTGGAAGCTGGAGGTTGATGGCCAGTATCTTCCTCCATCGCTCCCACATTATGTATTGAAGCAGGGTCTCTCACTTGAACTCAGAGCTCATCAATGCCAGTTGTCTAGCTAGCCAGCTTGTTCCTTTGGGGGCTCTGTCTCTGCCTCTTCAGTGCTGGGTTTACAAGTGGGCTGCCACGCCCACCCACCAGCCCGTCTTGTTTTTTCGTTGAGACAGGGTCTCATGTAGCTCAGGCTAGCCTCACACTTGGCATGTAGATGAGGCTGACCTTGAACTTCTGATCCTTCTGTTTCACCTTGAATGCTGTGACCACAGGCAGATGCCACCACACTTGTGTTATGTGGTGCTGCTGGTGGAGTTCAGGAGTTTCTGCACGCTAGGCAGGCATTTTATAAGATGATAAAGGAGGCCACCTGACATTCTTGTGTGACTTCTATATGTGTACCTGCACACACTCATACACACATATCACACACACACCTGACATTCTTGTGTGACTTCTATATGTGCACCTGCACACACTCATACACACACATCACACACACATGTACACAGAAATTATAAATGGTAAGTGATGGCTTTGTGTAGACCCAAGAGAAGAGCATTTAAGGTGGAAGAAGGGACATGTGCAAAGGTTCTGGGCGGGAACATGCTATCACAGCTGGGGAATTTGGAGCGGAACAGTGTGGCTGCTGTAAGGTAAGAATCAGAGATTGAGGTGGGGAGGAGGGCGGAGGACCCCTCTGAGAAGGCTGGGGTTGGAGGCCGTGCAAGAAAGCCAAAGGATGGAGTCAGGCCAATTCTGCCGATGCTCACTAATCCTAGAGTCTCATGTCTAATTCTCTCTGTTTAGGGATCTATTGGATTTCCTGGACCCCTGGGACCACTGGGGGAGAAGGGCAAAAGGGTGAGTTGTGATCCAGAGGGTATGGGAAGGTGGGTGTCGGGACAGTTTGTGCTTGTTAGGGTAAGTCTTCCTCTGTCAATCAAGGTATTCAAGACACTCTCATAGACACTCCCATGGACTAGCCTGATCTAGACAGTCCATCATTGAGACTCTTTCCCTGGCTGGTTCTAGATTGCCCCAAGCTGACAATTCACACTAGCCACCACAGGGCTGGAAAGATGGCTCAGTTAAGAGCACTGGCTGCTCTCCCAGAGGACTGGAGTTTGGTTCTCAGCGTCCCTTCAAGTGGTTCCTATTCATCTGTAGCTCTAGCTCCTGGGCATCTGATGCCCTCTTCTGGGCTCTGGGAACACCTGCACTTTCATGCACCCATACACAGCACATACCCACACACCACACATATGCACCCCCCACCCACACACATACACAGCACACACACAGCCACACCCATACACACACACACCTGCACACACCACAATACGCACCCCCACACACCCACACACAGCACACACACACCCATACACACACCCACATACACACACCTGCACACACCACAATGTGCACCCCATACACC